>JTDE01001870.1:10021-64377 GCA_014338405.1 Paragonimus skrjabini miyazakii | reverse complement strand
AACAAAAGGGCAAGCTGCGAATGCCAGGAAGACGGAGGACAAGGAGAGACTATCGAAATAGTGTGTGTGGGCTCGGCAGAAGTTCCACCAAGGCGAGTGACAATGATGGATGTGAATGCATATCTAACTTGCAAATGAGTATACGCGTTTGTGGTTTGATTTTTGACATGACCTATACGGGCGTTTGTGCAATAGACGAATTCACGTGCCAAGCGTCTTTTGCGGTCACAACACTGTCTAAGCTAACCATCGATGGGTATCTTTTGACAAGATTTCGACTCGCTTAATCAGTTGCATGTTCATCGTCAAGGAAAACGGTACCATTGAGGCGTGTCGGCAGCGCTTTACCAGTCTTTTCATAAAGACAACATATCATTTCCAACAATTGTGTGCAGTGCGCAAACATGGTGACAATGGACGCCTCCGTGAACCTCTTGCTGACATATAGTTTATTAACAGTCTATGATTAGTGTTGGTTACAAGCGCCCACATGGGCGGCACGCCCAGTCGGTCACAGCAGAGTCTGAACGTTCCTGTGGTTTCTGTGATCCCGGTTCAGAAAACCATGCTAAATCCCATTCAATTTCGCAAGGTGACCAATAGCGAAGTCTCAGCTGAGCTGCGGTAGCAACAGTGTTTGGAAACTAGCTCTAACAGAGAAGAGTTTAAAGCTGCTTCTAACAGAACTCAACCCGAAAACCGCGGGATTTAATCCGTGAATAGTGGAGTGTGTTTTTGATTAAAAGATGTTTAACAGCTATGTTGTGCAAGCTGGTCCTTCTTCAGTGTCCCTAATAATAATATTTTGGGTTCATTAGCGGAAAGAATTGACATAGGAACTTTATTGAGCGAATCTAGAGCAAATGACCATAGAGAGATCGTGGACAGTCATTTCTTGCTGACAGTGAGTTTTACATAGATCATTCCACCAACTAATGATTAGGACTCATGATTATTTACTGGAATATGGACTGACTTCAACGTCCTCTGTTCACTATCCTCATTCCCATCAATATTAATATGGAATCTTTTGTACTGCTCTGTTCGGAGATACTGCCGGGAAATCCTTGGCATAGGTAATGGAGATGCATTTCGTTAAGTTAGTAGTAAACACAATTGAAAGAGATAAGTATAAACAAGTTGAATTCCGAGTTGCAGAGTATCAGAGAACCTTAATTTTCCATCGAGAAAAACCGCCACCCCGAAAAAAAGATTTTATCCAATCAGAATGAGTAGAACTTCCAGGTACCATCCAAAGAAAAACTTCCCTATTTTTCATCTATTCGGTCTTTAACTTACCGCACCCACTGGTTTCTCGGCGACCTTGACTACTATTTTTAGTAACTGTCTTCCAGTCTTCTGATTCGACAGAATTTACTAGTTACCATGCACCACGTGTATATATCCTGTATTTTTCTCCCCGTTAAACGCTTTTTGGAGCCGAACGACATGAAATTTTGCACTCATTTTCTTGGATTTAGAAGCAGTTAGCGGAGTCTGTCGCTTTAGTGTTTGAGACCGAGGCTTCCGTTCAGTATACCTCGAAACAGAAAATTCGAGTTTTATCAAGCATTCCTTATTCCGTTTTCAATTCAGCGTACTAATCTTGGCATTTACACCACACATTTAGTCGAATTGTTCGGTCTGATATCGGACGGCTTGTGAAATGTCAATCGCATGAACTTCTCAGGTTCCGACTCAACAACGAAGCAACACCAGATTCCTCTAGTCCATTGCATTTTGAGTGAGGTTTTGAACGTATTCAACCAAGTATAAGGATGAGCAACACGAAAATATCGGGAGGTGTACTGGTGATTACTCGCTATTTCATTTCATTCTTGATGTTTTACGTTGTAAACACAACGTGAGGTGGAATAGCAGTGGTATGCGCCGATATGGAGTAATATCTGAGAATGAACGCGAACGAATATCCAGTATGCGAAGATGTCATTAAACAATGAACTATTTTTCCTCAGTTTCACTTCTCCGTTATCTGACAGCAACATGTTTTACTGTCGTTGCTGATGCAAATAAAATTATCGATCCACCTTTCATTTAGTAAGTATGTACAACTGAATAATGAGGAACTTCGGCGGAACGCCTCTAGTTTACAGGTCACCAGAGTTGTAAATAGTGGCACTTCCGTCGGTTAGTAGTAACTGTGTGCAATAAAACTGTGCGTGTGCGAAATCGGCTGTATTCGGAATACCTCGTGTTTGACGTAAGGTAGGTATTTACCAAGTCAGAAAGTAAATTATGATCGCACATAATAACAACCATTCATCAAAATTAATCAAAATTCACGCTCAATTCTATGGGCTAAAATACTACCGTAGTGAGGGGGAGCGATCGTGCTATATTACTCACATCACTGCTATTAAGTATTGGGCACCAGGGCATAGATTTGACATCAAACAAGCCGCAGGAAAAATGCAGGAAGAAACATCGGAGTGCAGCATCGCATGAAATGGTTCTAGGTACGTAAGGGAACGTAAAATAATTGAGACTTGACGTCTGTGGCAACCGTCACCGTCTGGGCCCCGTACCGTATTCAAATGAGTGTTTTTGTTTCTTGTCTTGTTGAAACGCATAACCCACCTGTTGCCTTTCAGAATAAATAACCCTTGTGACATCCGCGTTCTTAGCTCACAATACTGCGTATTGTAGTGAAACGTTTGCAAGCTAAATACCAAGTTTAATGAAATGTAGAACAATTAAACTCAGTTAAGCAAATGGAGCATGTGTGCAAATATGTTTTTATCCGAATCTGTCATGCCTTTTCTCCAGATAGATACCAATCAATGACACGGATTTGCAACGGAAAGCTACTCACAATTCTGTGAACCTTCGGAAATATCACAAATCCATGTTGGCAGAAAACTCACACAGGATGGTCCACATCCTCTTGGTTAGTCATGAAGGACATTCATGGATGAACATTCAGAGTATGAGATAAAACGAGCCAAATAAGCAAAAACAAACACAATTTTGAATGTGTCAAAATACTGCGTATTAAAAACTTGCAAAATGGCAAGTGGAACATAATTTCGAAGACTCACCCGGTAAAGATGAAGGGCACCCTGGTTTGTTACTTGCCAGATATCGAACGATCGACCAACTGCAATCATAAAATATTTAACAGTGAACGTTGTGGAGTTTACGGTAAAATGACTCTTCTTAATAAAATGATATAAATGCTCGGAAAGACTGACAATTCTCCAGTCAAAAAGCCACTCTAGTAATTGCTTCAAGATGGCTGTTTTTCCTTACAAACAGTTAAATCTAACCATGAAATGAATAGAAGAACAATGTGCTCTAAAATATACACCCTGTTTAAGTTAACGACGAAATTGTAAGACCATTTTCATTTGATTTACCTGTGACACTTCATGAATAGCACAGACCGCCCATAAACTGAATTATCAATGTTCCGTAGGAGTTTTTAGTTATCATAAAGAATTGATGATCGACAGTACCACATAGAACCATACTTAGATTGGCAGTCTGAGAGTGTTACGGAATACAACATGATCATAGTTGTGTAAACATAGAACATTTCAAGGGCATTCTTGCATTGTACAGGGAAAGTTCTACACTTCTCAATGAAGAAATTTTCTAACCAGGAATGAGTAAAATTATATTTCCGCGCTTTAGTTCACTGAAGTATATGATATATATATGAGGTTTCTCTGACATATACCGACTGGCATTGAGTAGACCAAATCTGCTTGTAATGATGTCTGGATGGAGTTTCCGCTTCAGTACACTGAACAACCTGTGTAAAGAAGGCATTTGCCCTTTCCTCCTAGTAAACGACGTGCTGACAAATTTACTTAACTGACTTTATTGAACAGAGAAGTCGGAAACAGATTTTTGCACACTATACCTCTCGAGCACACTTCACGGCATCTCATCAGGTATATACTGTAGTCCATGAGTTTATATAGCAAAGTTCAATGGGCATTGTGAAGCTAAACAACAAAATCAACAGCCACACGGACACAAATACTCTACCCATGTTTTACGGTCAACGAACACTTTCCAGTTTGGGTTCGCAAAACGGTCATGGACACCACAATACCGGGCTCAAGTCAGAATGTGACAAATCATAAGAAACCAGCGTCATCAATCGCCCGACACCTGTTGACTTGTTGACCCCAACTGAACCTGGAGAAGGCGTTTCAGATACATTACGCAACAAAGATCGAAGGCTTCTTCGGTTCGCGGAGGCGGTAGCAATTAGCAAATGGAAGCCACCCCTCTGTGTACAGAAAGACTTGTTTGTCAGCACGAGATTGCCCTGGTAACTGATGTGTATGGATGTGTGTGAGTATTGGTGTTTATGTGGTTGTTGATTTTGTTGTTTAGCTTCACAATGCTCATTGAACTTTGCTATATAAACTAACGGACTGCAGTATGTATCTGATGAGATGCAGCGAAATGTTCTCCAGATATACATTGTGCAAAAACTGTTTCTGACTTCTCCGTTCAAATTTGTGACGGGAAAAGGTTGCTTTGCTTGACTCTATTGAGTTAATTTCTGTAGTACTGAACCACCGCTGATTTCTGCCGGATGCATTGTTTCAGACCTATGGCTAACCTCCATGCTCTCCAGCCAGTTGCAAATGACCAGCACACAATGCATAATAAGAAAGAAGAATCACTTCGAGGTCAAAAGTTATCCAAAACATCAATTTATGAGTTACGTAATTAAGGGCATTCGATGCTGGGTAATCTCAATATTGCACAGTGTCAGGGGGCACTTTAACCAGTGGAGAATTTGAACGCCGTGATGGCTGGCTCCCCTTTGAGTCTGCATTACCCATGTTCCATATTTTATTCACAAGTAGTCAGGCCTACCCGCTGTTGTCCGTATGAAAGAAAATATCGATCTGCAGACCTGAGCATACCTGCCGTACTTTTTGCGTGGGCTCGTCTTATACTACTTAAATATTTGCAGTAGCCAAGATCGCACAGAAGAAAACAGACATTGAATGCTGTCGTTCTTAGTTTGACAGACGTAAATAAATGTTCCAAAACATCATTTTCTATAAAAGAAACGAGCCGCATCAGACTCGTTTCAAGTATGTGACCGATATATTGTCCATACAACAAATCGTATCAGTAGAGAATAAGGCCGTTCATCCACGTTATTCCGATATGTCTGGCTGATTTCAATGGTTATATTCGACCCAATTCAAGTCATATAATTGCAAGAACTTAATTAGCCACTTTTCTGGAAGCTAGAAGGATTATTGGAGAACAAGTACATATCACTTTCATTTGGAATTCTAATTGATGCCTATATTTCCCAGTTCAGATAGCACCGGTTATCAATCTGTCATCTACGGACTGTAAACATTGAGTTCCATTAATCCATTTAGTCAAAATAAAGAAAAGACATAAAGCGAGATGTTAACATTTCGATTTACTCTCATCAGTCGCCAACGTAAAACTAGCCGTTTTTACACAAACTGCGTATAGCAACAACAATTGAACAAACCAACCACATAGTTCTGATCTTTCACGCTCTAATAGTTCAATCAACTTCACGGCAAGGAGATTGATTGCGTCAGCGCCTTCTGTACGCACAAAACTGGCCGATGTTGTTTGATGAGCATTGCCTCGCTAAAAGCTCCTCATACCGGCGATACGCACTCAGCCGATCAGTCTGTCTCCCACGTAATCTACAAGTTCAATTGCAGTTGCAATGACGTCTACATGGGCAGGACAGATCGGCGTTTGCATCAACGTATGACTGAGCCCATTCCTAAGTGGTTATCAGTGGCAATCTCAAAAAACCGACCTATCGACTGTAACAAGCTCGAAGGCCTCGGCCTCTTCGATCGCTGAACACATTTTAGCAACCGGTCACCTAGTTGACCCTGTTAAATCGTTCAAGATATTGTTACATAATCTACGAAATGGTCGTTCTCTGGCATTAGACGACAAGCAGTTTATTAGTTCTGATTATCTGCTTTACAGTTTCACTTGTATAGTGTTATCTGTTTGGACTTGTATTGTGGCATGAAGTGGACAATTTTGCATATACACCATTGTCGGAGAAAATACTTCCTAATAAGTTCTACGTTAATAAGTATCTGGCAGTTTCTAACGCCCTTGGTCTGTAAGTCCTTCGTTAAGTTGGTTACAGAACATGCATGTTATAAACCCGAAAAGTACTTCTTGATTTACGGTTTTAATATAACTTGAAGTGATGTCCACACTGAACTTGAAGTTTCAAAGTTTGTGGTGTAGCAAAAACGAACAATTACTTGGATGACGCCGAAATCCGTAAGCATTGAAGATGTATTCTATCAACGCATCCTGAAAAATACAAAGAGGAAATTTTTCGTCATTCCGTGACCATAGAGCTATGATTTTAACGAACAAAGTGGTCATATTTTTTAATATCCTTTCCGTAGTACTTTTACTAACACGATATACATGTGCACTGTTGTCTGCAGTATATACCGGCAACTCTGAAACAGTTTTGAGTGAATTTTGCTTGAAAATGTTTATCTAAACACATTGATAACCAGTATATATTTCCGGATACAATGGGCACTATTCCTGAAAGAAATGGTGACTGTCACGCTCACCCACCAAAATCTGCTCTCATTTGTACATTACACACAGCACTCATTCACACTGTCTTCTGGACAGTTAGTTCCATAAAGGTAGTTTACCTCTTCACTGTCATCTACAGTCAAGTTACCCCTCGGTACGCTGTGAGAAGGCAATTTGAAATGTAAATTAACAGCAGTACGCTATATGGGACAATTTTGGTTGCTCTGCCTATCGTATGTAATAATGCTGACGACTTGCTGAATAAGGCCCTGTGTTAAGGGTTGACTAGTGAAACAGAATAAACTGAGTAGAAAACTGAAATCACAGATACCTAAGGACACTCGACTATAGATCTATTGAAACATTCTCGGTTCCCGAGGTAGCGACGGATGTTACATCACCTGAGTACCGATAATATAAAATGTATCTAAGGGAGCGGATGAGGTGGTACACTCACTGAAATAGACAACGAATCCTATCAGTTGTTATTCACAGTTATTATTAGTATCATACCAGTAGGTTGTACCCTTATTCTTGAAGGCCTTCACATTACGGTTGAAACGACCCAGATACGAAGTCAGCCACTCTGGCTCCCAAATATTGAGAAATAATTGAATTAGCCGGCATAATGGGAAAACTAAAGTGTAACGGAAGTAATGGCGTCGATATTCAGACAAATGAGTTTGTGCTTTTTTCTTGTTTCACCCATTCATCATCTAGAACACATCGGTTAGCGATCCCACTGAAACGAATTCATTCACAAAGCCATAATAGCATCCATTGAACGCTTTCATGAAGTGCAAACTATTGTCGTGAGCCAAAAATGCGGATGGCGAGAGGGTTGTTTGTTCGGAAAACCAATAGATGGGTTATGCGCTTCAACACGACGACAAACAAACACTCATTTGCATACAACGTTGACTCCAGAACGTCACGTTTGCAGCGGTGACCGAAGCCCCGTTCCTGTATATACTGAAAACCATTTCACTCCAAGCTGTGCTCCAACGTTTCTTCGTTCATTTCTCCCGCGGTTTTTCCAGTGTGAAAATCCATGATTCTACCTTACTAATAAGTAGTAGTGGTGTAAGTAAATCAGTTGCTCACTCTTGCTTCACTGGTTGGCACCCGTTGAGAAAAGAAACTTCCCAGAATGTTGAAATAACTCAATTTAAGGAATTTAACAGTGCTCGGTCCCCGAGAATAAATGAGGTGGCAGTCTTGTCTGACCAAATCTAAGGCTAACTGCGTGACCGAGCTTCAAATCCCTGGCGTGGTAAGGATGTGCACTAATGACGAGCTGCAACAGGAATGAAGCTTGAGTCCAACGCTTCTTATCGAAAGGGACAGACTGAAAGGTCTATGTGACTGAGAATGTTGTGATCATCTGTGAGTAATGCTCAATCTGAATTGCCCAACGCTCGTTACTGCTTACTAGTAACCAAATTACCACTCAACCAGTTTGAAGATTTCTGTGACTTATGATTGGACAAAAGTCATAATCGTTGGGTTAGTGACCGAAGAAAACAGGAAGGTTAGTGTGTCTCCTCTCGAGGCGATTGGGGAGTTCGAGCGGTACTCATGAGCGAATTCGGTTGTGAGATTGCAGATGATGCTCCAGTCGTGCCAGATGTGAACGCATTGACACAATGTTTGTCAAGGGTTCCTCATAAAAGCGTGTTTACAGTTTAAGCCACAGCCGTAGCAAGAATATACACTACTCGTGGTCTGGCTGAAAGTCTGTGGAAATGCAACAGCTGCTATTGTTTGTGAGTTATGTTCAGTTTGTATTAACCAGCAGTTGAATTGAATGATAGACCTATTTTACCAGAATACTAAACGAATAGCTGTCACACAAAGTAACTAGTGTACTACTGAGATCATGCTGAACGTAGATCCAAAAAACGAAATATTTGTCAATGAACAACCACCGTTAGTATACTCTTTTTTGTCATTGATAGTATACTGTGTAGGCCGTAGAGCTACATGTTTACCTAAACAGATCAAGAAGCATTATCCCGCATGGTCTGGTTGGCAAATTAGCAGAAATATTACAAATATGTTAACCCACTTTTTGACGCACCCTAAACATAAGTTAGGCTATAAAATGCACTCCGCATTTTCACATATTCTCTCAGGTCATCCTAAATAATTTCATCACTGCATGCTGGTCATGAAAAAATCGACTTCTTTTATGATGCAATAGTCCGTATCTCGCTATAAAAAGTCATGCACAGCTTAAATCTTTTACGATCATGATGGGGTCTATTTCGTAACGTGTTAAGTTCTCCTAAGACTCCTAATGGGTTGCACAATATATGTGTTCCATCCTAGAGTGCTCGAGCATTATCACAAGCACATCCTGCCACATCACCAAGTTTGCTCATTGTCTTTCATATATATACTTTCGACTATCTCTACGAACGAAATGTTATGAGGAAGAACTCACAGAAATAATCGTTCGCTATACATCGTTTTCTGTTATTCAAAGGACGTATTCCAAAATAATCAACTGTTAATACGATGAGCTTAGACTATATTTGTCATATCTTTGACTTCTCCTTTGAACCTCACCATGCATAACAGTGTTATGTAGGTAGTAATGGAGTACGATACGAGAGATATAAGTAGATTTGTGTTATGTATGTTTTGTACAGCGTAAACCCAGTAGAGTTACGTCATCCATGCAAACCTTGTTTTGGCAACATTTTAGACAGAATTTCGTAATAATTCAGAGAGTCCAATCCAGTTACTACAGTGAATGTGCATCGTGCCCAAAATTAATATCCGTTTACATTTGAAGTGTTAACTTACGAACTCTGAGTACAGCATACATTCAGGATGTTAAGAGATTAAGATAGAATAAATGATTCTCTGATCAATCCGATCAATTTTATTGACTGATGACGTAGAAGGTAGCATACAGAAAAGATTGAATACCCTGGAGTTTTCACGAGGTGTAATTTATCTATTACAGAACACAGTGTATCCATTACACATTGACAAAGTCCATTCAAGTCTACATAAGTTTATATCGAGGACTTAACGTGACCCATTTCAAACGGCGGGATTTCTGTATTCCGCTAACTAACATAATCAACATGCATGTTGCATGATAGTAACGTCCAAATTGTACTGATCAATGAGTGAATTAAAATTGACAACAGCCATATGTAAACCCACTAGACAGTAGCATGAGTAGAAATCTAAGCAACCACATATATGATGATGTTGCATTTAATCGGCAATAAAACAGTCTACACCAAGCTTATTCGTATTGATTGGGCCTTTGTGTACAAGTTACCCAGACATTTCGGAGGATTTGGTGAGGAATATTTCAATATAAGCCGTGCGCACAGAAATAATCAATCTTTTCTGACTACATAACTGTTGTAACAATTGTGAATGAACAGGTACGCTGTATGACATAATTATCGATCGGGTACTGCCAAAGCAGTGAAACGTCACACCTCTAGTATCAAACATAGTGCGTCAGTTTGCAGCTGCAGAGTGACATCTCATACCAAACTACAATTTGTAAATCCCTTAACTCTATCCTGAACTATAATCTGTGTTACCACCTGCAGATCTAAATTCATTGTTGACCTTTTGCAGCTGCAATTATGTGGACGGTCACTATCCTACGATAAAGCCTTAAAACATTCCTACTTTGCTTTCAATCGACTGATTGTTTGGTTTTTCCAAGCTGAATGTGATAATGCACGAGAAATCCGAGAATATATATTTCGGTGTTAAATAACGATTGAACTAATCACTCAATGGTGAAGCTGTCTAGTATTTTGCAGGAACAACACGGTTCCCTGAAGAGTTAGGTACATACGATCATACACACTTTTGGCTCGTTTTGATTAGCTTCGCGTGCGACCTCACAGATTCAAATGCTTGACACCAATGAGTGTAGGGAACGGTTTCAACAAGCTGGTTAATTTGTTTACTACAATCATCCGATGAGTCAGGTTAGCTCAACTAATCGATTATGTTGGAATATGGAACAACTTACGCTATTTGGCTGGGTTAGAATCGGTTGCTGAAATGTACGACTGAGGGTAAGGTAAAATGAATCACAGCAGTGCTGGTGCACTCAAGATGGGATGACCGGCTTTCACTTGAAGACCATTCTGAGTAATAATGGTAACTGGCACTATCTTAGCAGCTTCCAGTAAAGTCATCTGTAACTAGTCCTAAATAATATTTAGCCTCGCTCAATCACTGAGAAAGTTTAAACAGTATATTTGGTCATTTGTTGTAAAGGGCCATCTCGCGTAACTCACTCAAAACTTCACTACCACATTCTAGCTTGTCCAATTCTCATATCGTGGTTCAGTGGTTATAGATGACAGAATTAATCTTTTGTAGCTTCCACACAGGCCAAAATGAATACTCACAAGATTATCTTATTTCAGGACACTGTAAGAGTACCAGTCTAACAGAAAGTCACTATGCCATGTATGATCTGTACACTGTGATCAAAAGTGGCTTACCGATGGTTGGGCTTCCGGTTCACCGCTGAGTAATTTCTCTAGTCGCGCTAAGCGTGCATGTTCAATTCGACCCGGCTGAACTGAAACCATGGCTGACATTGAATGGGACTGATCTTGCTAAGTGACCACACAGTTGTAGTGCCCACGGTTTAGATTACCGGTAGAAAAAAAATCTTTTCAAAAACCAGTCTTATCGTTTACCAGTTACGAATTCAGATAACGTTGAAGGTCACTAGTTGGCATAGCAATACGTGTTACTATCTGACCTGACTGGAATCTATCCTTTATCTTTTTGTTTGTTTGTTCTTGTTTCCGTAGTTCCAACAATTAGTACACAAGACTAATATGATAAGTTGACCAAACCACCAGTGTCATAAGCACTGTGAACTGCGTGTTGTCTCTATATGCTCAGTGCAGTATGGATCTGCAGAACATTAATTATACTAATAGCTGGGGTTACTAGAACTCTTTAGAGAAGAATTCTAAGCTCATATACCTGAGTGGTACGTAACACTTCCCCCTTGTAAAACTGACAGTCCTGAACAGCAATTCACACCTTTCCCCTTCATTTAGACTTTTCAGGCAGTGGTCAGAATTCAAACCTTGTTTAAGAGACTGATACTAAATACAGACGAGTAGTGACAAAAGGGAGACAACTGTATAGTGCGTTTTTTAATTTCGAATAGGGGCCTGTTTGAACGCGAGCGAAATTCATCTTTGTATCAACTCATGCCAAATTATATCAACCGTATCTACAGATGTTCAGATCAATTGTGGCATAATGTGATAATCGTAATTCCTTTTCAGTCGTCGTGCTTTCTGCCTCTAGACTTCCGTTCAAGACTACTAGGGGGATTGGAATCATACTTCTAGCACGGAATAAAGTGTTTATTACAACCAAGTTGTAACAGGCCGAAAAGTTGAGTTCGTAGTATTCTTGATTTGGGCGAGGAAAGCCATAGTAGAGTGTGAACCAGTATCCAAACTTGAGTGGTGTTCAGATGCTGAAGATTCAAGGAATTTCGGTATTGCAGTTATTGCGTCAAATTTTCACCGCCGTTTGGAGAATGAATTTACTACTGGGTATACGGTCAAATGAACGAATCACCGGTATGCATCAATACAGCACAATTCACTGAGACGTTTCTTATTTCCCTCTCATATGGAGACGAAGTGGTTGTCATGAAACAGTATGAATTGTACATACCAATCTACAGGCGTTTGATTCACTGGATTCAACCTGAAACTCTCCGCCGGCCTGCAACCTGACGCAGTTTCGTGTGCACATTTGAATGAGAACGTGCGAAAATTGCAAGAACCATTTAGGCTTGATCATTTTTCAGCTAGAGAGAAGTCTGTGGAAATCGACTAATGATCTAAGGTTTCTTTCGGTAGCAGTGATCGTGTACTTATCATATTTTAACCCACTGGTGAAGCTCAAGCATACCTGTCTCACTAGTCTACAGTGATAAATGTCATTTCCAGTTGCATTTCGTCAGTAATGTAGGCATTAAGCTTAGACTGAATTGTACCGTTAAGATGTTTGTCCTCATAATAATAGCAGAACTGGGTACTCTTTATAATCCTGATAATCAGAATCGTATCAGTTCATAAAGCAGATTGGTTCGCAACCCCAACAGTAGAAAGCCACAATATCTAAAAGGGAACCTTTACGGCAAATTAAAGTTAATCATTCAACCTCATTGAAGTCCACATTTCAAGTAAAATGAAGCGTTATGTGCAGGGCCATGAATAAAGTCCATAATTGAAGGATTTCCAAGATCAACAAAACTGTTAAAATTCTTATTTTTTTGTTAATATTCGCTTTCTTCCGTTATGGACAGTACTCACCACAAACTACGCATTTAGCTTAGTTCCGTACTTACTGTTGTTTGTTCATTGTTTCCCCAAGTGAAGTAAAACTCCGAAATGTGCCCACCTCGCTACACTTTCACAATTTTGTCTTAAGCTTCAACAATATTTTAAGCTCATACAATTCCTCGTTGTACGGACTCCTGCGCATGATTAGATGAAACCTTGGTGGTGTAAGAATGGCTATATCACCCATCAAAAACGCTGTACAGTTCCAAAATTGTAATTGTCTTCACATCAATTCGATGGACACATATGGTTTCCGAATAACGAAGGCTTCTGTAATGCCATTTTAAGGCACCATCGAGTTAAATTATTTGTCACTGCTGTATTAAATCGTGAATCCATTCGATAGTGTTCGTCACCGACTACATTTACAGAGATGAGGTGAGCAAATTTTATTCAACGAACCAGCGAGTATCGTATCACATACACTTATTGAATTCAATTCTAGGTCACCGACTATTGTCCTTGTCATCATTACAACGTTATTACCTTCATTAATGTCAGCTGAATACAGTCTGTTTGTTCTGTTTTGCCGAGCCATAGATGCAGCCTGTAAATGGGTTAACTTGGTTACAGGTCAGGTAGACCAGGTTACAGAAGCCCGCCCGTCGAAAGAACAGTGAGAAGACCCTGGGTGCTTGGTCCGCATGACTTGCGTATACATAGAACAACTGGAAGATTGAACATTATTCATCGCAGGTTACCTGAACGACCGCTACTGATCTAGTCGTTGTTACTTTTGAGTGGGCAAAACACAGCAGAAAATGACAGTCCAGATAAAAATCCGTTCATCTTTATCAAATGTTGATTGATTATATTGCTGATTAAAGGTTTACTGTTACTCGCCTCCAGGCTCAGTCTATTTTAATACAATCAGGTATTAATTATCGCACCCTAAACGCTGATCGGTTGGTCAAGTCAAATATGGTTTAACAGATGACTGAGGTCAACATGATTGTCAAAGGTTACTCTTGTTGTATCACATGCGCTCATGAACCATCTGTCAATGCGTATCCGTAAGCCTCGTTGTCACAGCAGTGTCCGGCTTCTGCCATCTACTTTGTTGACCTGATAAGATTGTAATCGAATGATAAAGCAATTTATCGGAATTACGAAGTGTTGGAAATTTCGAATCATGGAAATCTCCATCGTTAGGAATTTTACACAGACCTAGACACATACGCGATTAACTTGCCTGTCGTGTACTACGGCTCAAGGATCAGTGTAAGCTTCGAATGGGATTTTCGTAGACATTGGGATTGAACAATTTTTGAAGACAAACCAGTCAATGCTAATTGCTAAAGTATCCGACCAAGCTGTCTTAGATCCTCCTTACGTTTGTAGTTGCTGAAAACCCTTCTTTGGCATAACAAATACCTCAAATATTATCACTTCATTGCAAAGTTCGATGAAGTATTCTGCACCGAGTACACAGTCAACAGTTGCTTCTAAACTATTGGTCAACCTGTTCACGCTTGAAACGCTTAATGTTTCAGCTCCCTGCTGCTACTACACCCAGATAACACGAAAGTATTGCACGTAGTGGAGAGTAACGTTAACAGTACAAATCATTAGACATTGTTGAAAGTTTTACACCGGTGGACTGCTGAGAAGCGTTAAGTACATTCTAGTGTGTAAGGAACTTTACCTTTGTCACTTGTTCCATTTCAAGCACTCATTTTGAAGTGTCAGTTACATTTACTATTCATATCTGATGGGCGAAACCTGATATAATAAGGAAGTCGAATGTGTCAGAGCGGATTCGTACATTCAGACTGTATGATCAAAACTAAGTTTAGTCTGTCTGCTTTATTGGTACAACAAAAGTGTTGTTAGCTGTGCACATAGTGTTCTCCACAAATCCAATCTTCTATCACGAAGGGCGTTTAGCCACGGCACAAGCCAATATCTCTGGAGTGGTTCACTGAGTCTGCAGTACCATACTAGTCGTTCGACTTGTAAACAGCACTCACTCGGTATCCACGTACGTCCTGGCGAGAACACCTTTTCTGAATTTGCTGTGACAGCCAAAGCTGAGAACCCTATTTAAGATGTGCAACATACACGTCAGTTAGCATGGCCACCGAGAACTCTCTGTTCAAGTGAAATTACTTTCAGTTATTCACCGCCATCTGGTGGCTGCTTGATTGGTTATCACATGAGTTGTTCTTGAACAAAGGCCGCTTTCGATTCTCATTGTTACTAACTTTTCCAAGTCGTTTTATTCTAAACATTTGATTTATCTATTCGTGCTGACTCCTACTGGTATGAGATCTACAACTATCTCCTTTCCATTTTCTCCTCATGGAAAAACTGATTTTTCAGTTTTCTCATTAGTGTCCCACAAGGTAGGTTACCTTTTCCGAGGATCATATCGCTTGAATTTCAAACATGCTTCTCAGATTAATCGCCGATGGATTTGAAAATAATTAGTTTAGTTGTATTTATAAATTCCAAAATCACTATTTACTAGATGAATCAAAAGTCAACACCAACCCTATTCTACTTGTGAGTCGAACCTAGAAATGCTTCCATTTTTGTCGTCCACTTACCGAACAGACAAGTAGGGCTTATTATCACAGCACTCCTTTCAGATTTATCACGTTACCACGACCGTATCCACGGGAACTTATACAATGCAATCGAATAGTTGAAATCAACTGGCTTGCCAATATACTATTGATTGATGATCTCAGACACATAAGAGACAGGACTGAAAGGTTTAAAGTAGGACGCCTTGTCAACATCTTGATTCCAGGTGGATTATACGTTTCTTCAACCTGTCATTTTGCCGACAGTTAACCAACCTGGTCTTTATGTTGTTTACCAAATGACGTTGCACTTCTAAAGCTGAAACAACCGATGCAGCTACAGAACTCTTGTGACGACGATGATATTCATCAATACAGCTGACGGGTCTTCACATATCTAACGGGGACGACGGTAACCATTGGTTTAATCTCAGATACTAATCAACATTTTGTATGTTTCCTCCATGCAAACACAATCTTAAATGCACTTCACTATCTGGTAACTTGTCGTCGGATTTGGTGGACAAATCGGCAACTAGCAGCCAGGATTCCGTTGCCGAATGAAGTGCGTTGATGTGTATCGTTTCAGTAAGCACACACAATGTGAAACCGTGTTGCGTGAGAAGATGGGCATGTTCCGGGCTGTAAACATTTAGCTGGCTGCCAGATAGGCCAGCTATCTGCAGTATCAATAACGCTTGTCAAAAATCCCGATCTGTGGATGACAGCAGCATAACCATTCAGGCCATCATTAGGTCGAACATGGTAAATGTCCACCTCGGCGAAAGAACATCTCGCAGCGGTGGAGAACTTGAGAATAAATGATAACATTTTAATTTCTAAGCCTGATAAAGGTGCTGGCATTGTGTTACTTAACAAAGCAGATTACATTAACAAAATATGCATCATATTAGAAGATCAGACCAAATTTCAGAAAATGGAGAATGAAAAAGATAAAATCCTTCAGATTGAGAAAGCAATATTGAAATCCCTACGATGTTTAAAACAGAGGAATTATTGATTCAGCGACATTTGGAAGAATTCGCCCCATCGGAACCACAATTCCGAGGCTGTACGGGCTACTTAAAATCCACAAAGTTGGGGTACCACTCAGACCAACTTTGGACATGTGGAACTCTCCATACCACTCAATGGTTATGTGGTTATCACAGATACTTGATCCCGTCAGGCGGAAACTTTCAACATACAGCTTACGCGATTCCTTTGGTTTTGCGAATGCAATTAACGATACCAATTTAACGGGGCAATCAGTGTTTTCTCTTGACGTCGCGTCCTTGTTAACCAACGTTCCAATACAGGAAACGATAGATTATTTATGTGATTATATCGAGCATAGTGACATGGATATTCGGATACCGTCGATCGAACTCAAACAATTACTTTATCTGTGCACATACAACGTACAGTTTAAGTTCAATGAAGGAATTTATCGACAAAATCACGGTGTCGCAATGGGATCACCGTTGGGACCACTGTTTGCCGATATTTTCATGGCGAAATTGGAAAACGAACAACTGAGCTTAGCAGTAGGTCAATGCAATTTTCATAAGAGGTGCGTTGACGACATCTTTTGTGTCCTCGATAATAGTGTAAATTCGGCTGACATCGTAGCTACATTTAATTCCGCACACCGAAATTTGACATTTACGTTGGAGACAGAAATGAATAACCAGTTGGGCTTTTTGGGTGTGCGTTCATGTCGCCGCAATGATGCCTCAATTCAGCGCGCGATGCACAGAAAGGATACTTGGAATAATCAGTATATTCACTTCAATAGTTTC
Organism: Paragonimus skrjabini miyazakii; assembly: GCA_014338405.1. NCBI lineage: Eukaryota > Metazoa > Platyhelminthes > Trematoda > Plagiorchiida > Troglotrematidae > Paragonimus > Paragonimus skrjabini miyazakii. Next base: position 47,097 of record JTDE01001870.1, on the reverse strand, counting down.
TTACCGCTCGCATTAAAAGGGAACATAATTAGCTGTTTGAGGGGCAGAGCCGTAAGGATATGCACAGACGACACAGTCACTGAAGAAGCGGCGTTCATACGTACGATATTCATGCACAATGGATACCCGGAAATATTCATAGACAAAGCAACAGCGGGGTGACGGAGACCAGCTGCACCTAGTAGAAAAGAAAACCGTACACATCGGATTACCTTTCAAGGGCGATACGTTAGCCGAAACTATCACGCGTAGGCTCACAAATACAATTAATGCGACATTTTACGCCGCTAAGTTGCGTGTCCACATCACATCCAATTTGGTTTTATGCCCACGTCTAAAAGACAAACTGCCTGTTTCTGTAGCCACATTGTGTGTACACTCATTCACTTGTTCCTGTGGAACCAGTTATGTTGGCCGCACGACCAGACGCCTATCGGAACGGGTCCGGGAACACCACCCAGCTTGGCTCAACAGTGGAATAACGAAGTCTGTCAACAGCGCCTTAATATCACACCTGGTGGATACGAATCATTTTGTTAATGTGACGAATGCAGTTTGTCCAATCTACCTAGTTAAGACCACCCAGTCGATGGTGGCGAGGCATATGATTCTGTCCGCATCAGAAGCTATTGGAATTCGCCTGTATAACCCACCCCTGTGCGTCCAGAAACGTTTTATTCAGACTTTGGATCTGCCTTAGCCACCCACCCACCCCCATGTCAAAAACCATTGTTCAAGTGGACACTGGATTGCAGTGTGACATTGAATTGACTGACTTCATAAACCACCTGTCCATATTTACCCCTTCATGATTCCCCTGAAAATATGATATAAATGTGATGCCTGATGAAGATTCACTGAAAACGAGCTTGTTCGCTACACAGTATTATTCTGTAGATAGACTTCACGGTTTCGAACCTTCTAGCAAATGATGGTCAGTCACAGATCGATCAAACTGACCTGAACTGGTAGCTGGATGAACTGAAGTTTTCAATGTACCCGGATCACATATATATCTATATCTGAGTGCTTTGACCTCAGATGACCCTGTGTTTGTTCTTTTTTACTACATGTATCGATTTTTTTCCTGTTTTCACGTGGTCCCGATCTACCATAAGTAGCAGTTCAAACCAAAAATTGGCCCCTCTATATACGCTTGATCGATGATCTACTGCATTCAGATACTGAAACTGGGTTGTCTTTGAATAACTTCGGAAAAATGTGAATACGGTTACGTAAACGTTACTTAAGCGTCAGACAAACCTGTCCACTAATGAAAAGTCACATTCGTTTACTGAAAGATTTGCAAAAGAACTCGTGCCTTGACACTCTATCATCTGATAAGCGGTTAGGTACAGTCATTCTCAAATGACCCGATTGTTTCTAAGGTAGGTTCTATCATATCAAATTGTAAAACTTTTGTATGAATTTAAGCCAAAAGAATGCAGTGAAGTACGTCGAAAAATATAGCGTCCGCCGCCTACAACCTCCAGGAAACATTAGAGTGATTGATCCAGAGACCATCTATGAACTACCTCTCGGAGGAATCCAGACACCGCACATGTTTTGTCGCCCGAACGTGTACAAACTAGACACTCCACTGTGACCTATAGTATTACAGACAAATTCACATTATCGTAGTCTGGAAATGTGGCTGGTAAAAGTTCTCGAGTCGGTCAAGGTCTATTTGTGCACGCATACTTTCAAGAACACTCCTGAATCTGTCGACAGCGTAAGCGATATGAATATTATTGACAGACTGACAGCGTTTCTAATATTCACCGTTTGTTCACGGGTCTACCCTCGTCCGAATTGATCAACGTTACCGATAAGTGCGTGACAGAGAACTATCTGAAAATAGGTTTAACTGTGTTTCAGTTATTCATGCCTCTTACCCTATGCACCAGTAAAGTACGGTTTTCATTCGACTGACAATTTTATCCTCAGGTAGATAATGCAGGTAGGGGTAGCCCAGTTGGACCTGTAATAGCTGACATTTTCATAGCTTCCCTTGGAAAAATGTGCAATGTGTTGTCATCTTGGTATATTTTTGTAAAAGCTATGTGGACGACATATATGTAGCCTACAGATCGTACTGCAAAATAGAGATCATGTGCGCAAATCATGACAGACCGCATCACAATATCAATTTTACCATTTAACTCAAGGAATAAAATCAGATAGTCTTTCTGGACCTCAAACCCACTAGATGTAAAGATGGATGTTTTGTTAGGAGCATTCTCCAAAATAATGGATTGAGCGTTTGATGCACTTTAAACTATGTGTATCAGTTGCATACAAACGCTGGCTCGAGAGAACACTTTGTCGTAGGGTCCGCAAAATATGTTCGGATGAACAGATTCCTGAGGAACTTCATATTATGTAAAGGACTATTATCCAGAATGAATATCCCACGCGCTTTATCTGCAAGCATTCTAAGCCACAGCTACCCTACTAGCGTTCGTAATATACCACGGATATCGGTGTTCACATCTCCACCGTCCATAGGAGGCGAGACATGAAAACAACACTAAACGGTATCTATATGCCAGCCAAGTTATTGTGCTTCAAGAAACAACTCACATTCCGTCAACTCGGAGAAGGGGCACAGTTGTTGGAACTGGTCCAACAGATTAATACCCAGTCTGTAGTCACTATCGAAAACCAATCGACAATGAAAAGCAAGGATTGAGCGCGTTGACCCTTGTGTATTAGTATCGACCCTGGAAAATAGAGTACAGAGAAAACCACGTCAAGCTAGCGGGACACGGAGCAAGTTGTCATTGTAGCCCCGGGACGGATATTACAAAATGGGGTAACTTGATTAAAAAAAGTAGGCAAAAAGCCAAGGTAATCAAAAATGTACAAGTGAATGCGACTATCAAAATATCATTTATTATAGTCGCTACACAGTGCCTACACTTGCGATGCCAAATATTATTTACTAATTTGCTTGGACCTGCAGTTCGCAGTACGTTGATAGCACAGTCAGAACGCATTATACTCAAATTTTTCAAAATCTCCCTAAATTTTCCCTGAGTACCATAAGTAAGACAGTGACCTCCATAATGAAAATGATCACACAGTGAATTTAGTTAAAGCATTCCGTATATGTTGGACACGGAACAAAAGACAAATATTCGGTCCTACTGACCAACTGTGAAGTGGCGGACAGTTGTTTTGACCGTGTTTGGTCTCAACAACGCCAAACACGCTGATGAATAGGAGTCAGGTTGTAGCTCGGAAACCTATCCAATAGATCACGGGCGATGGTAACTGCGGCTTTAGGAAAGTTAGTGAAATATCTTCCGTAGCTAGAGTGCAATGAACAATCACACTTTAGCGTTTTCTGAGGTGCTTGTAACACACTGTACGAGACCGACTTTATATGTCCAGAAACTGATGGTAATAAACCTGTTGTTACCTTGGTAACGCGTCCCATAAATTGAATATTCTTCCTATTCTTATGTTTTCAATTCTTGGCCTTTATTTCCATCTGTCATTTTTGCTTTCCACCAACTTGTCGATGTGTATTGGTTGCTTGGATATTTTGCCCTTTGAAGTTTGCTCAACTGATCAATACATGAACCCTCAACCTGATGTTGATTCCTACCCCATCATTTCTTCTTTCGCGGTTTAAATTTGTTGTTATCAATTATGAACACTCAGTCATGTGGCTGATCCGTTTCTTGCTTTGAAGGATGATTTAACACCCGAAAAGTTTATCAACAATCGCTCACACGTTCATTGGTTTGCACATCAGTTCGCGTGTGTAACTGAAATTAATGAGTGAAATAACGCTTAATGACACACCTTACAAGGCAATCCTCGCCTTCTTCACATTCAGGTTCGTTTAGTTGCCTACGTCTAGTCTGATTTAAGTAGCGCCAAATTTGCTGTGCATCTAGTCGTGAGCGTCAGTCAAGATCCAACACTCTACCAATTTTAGCTACATGGTTGGTTTTAGCTTTCAAGAGGATCGCATGCCTATCATAGATGAGATTATGTGAAATGAAATCATACCGTATTTAGTGTGTTAAAATTTTTTCAAACTCTGACAGTTTCACTGAGTGCTGACGCGACTTAGTGTCTAAGATTTCCTCACAACGATGCCACCATCTCCGATCTAATAAAAGAGAACAACAAAGTGTTTACTGTTTCCATAAAAGTGCCCAATCAACAAACAAAGAGAGGCAATAGATCGTAACGTTCGCTGTCAAGTGACTGATCGTCTTGGCTGAATCAAGAATGACCGGGTGAAAATCAGGGTGATTTAGTCCGAAAATGCAAGAAATTTTGTGATCCGATTAAAATAATGCATGGACCGTGAGTCCAGCCTCCTAAACACTAGTGGGCGCAGGCTGGTGTTCGCTGTGTACAAACGAAAGATAGCATGAACGAATGGCACAAGTGCTCTGGGAGCCTACTGAAATTGGAATGCCACAAGATGTCTGAATCATGGCAGTCTAGCATTGCAATGTACTTTACTTCACTTGGTTCTCTCCATCTTAGCATAAGAAGCAGGCTCGCAAACGTTCAAATTGTATCTTTTCTCAAGAGCAGGAAGAACAATCAGAGCACAGAAATGTTCCAGGGTAGCAGTCTGGTAAGTTGTGCAGGAAAGGTTCTGACGAGAAATTTTGTTCGCCTCATTTAATAATCAAGTCTTGAATAAAAATGCTCCCGTGGAGCAACGTGAATTCAGAGGTCAGTCGCAGTTCGACGAACATTACGTTCATCACACACCAGGTCCATAAAAATTACTGTAAATACAACCAGCCATTGCCTGTCCTCTTTGGGGGTTTCACCGGAACTGCTGCTCTTGTAAGCCATTGGGTATCGTGGACAGTGGTGGGTAACTTTGATTGGTCAGACAGGCCTTTTAATTCTGTTGGAATGTTGCACTTTGGTAAGAAGATGAAAGTACCGTCGTGTGGATTGGCCTCTGATGATTTTACATTGTCGTCGGTCTGAAGCAGGGATGTCTTCACCCGGAAACTATTTAGATTATACTTGAAAACAATATATTCGGTTGTTTTTCCGAACCCAGAGGACGGTGTTTAAAGTGAATACCACATGAACAGTCATCTGATGATATAAAACGGTTCTTTAAGCTAAACATAGGGGATGGGGAACACAACTGAACGACCAAAAATAGGGGAACAGACGGAAATAAACTAAACGTACCTTTCGGCCAAAAAAGGAAACCTTCAAACAATCCCCTGAGCTGCCGCCAATCAATAATTATGAAGTCGGTACCCGAAATCGGTTGTCGTAGTGCTTGCTGCCAATCTGGGGGCAGTTTATTCCGGAAATTTTAACTCGATAAGTGAAGAGATATGGTGGATCATCGATTCTAGATTTGACTTTAGGAAGCTTTGACTGAGTTCTGAGTTCGTAATGAAGTTAGTCAAAGTTTATCTCCATCTGAAGATTTTTATTAATCACATCTCCTATCGCTTTGCTTGACAGAAGAAAGGCTGGTATATCTTAGTCCATTAGGTTAATTCCCTGCACTTGAATTCACAAACTGATTCAACAAGTATACCTGCCGAACTCGATTTGTCCTTGCTCATCATATCTCAAGCGATAAATCCAGCAGTATTAGCCAAATAAACAGTTCTGTGCCGATGGACTTGTTTGGAAATGGCCACAAACTAAAACAATGCTCCTTAAATCAGCCAAATGATATTTTTCAAACTACCAAACCTACATTTATTAGTTGTAACATGTCATATTTCCACAATCTAACAAGAGTGTTCGCATCATTAGCTTTGGGCGAATGACACTATATGACAACCGGGAAAATTTTCTGAGGGAGTACAATACGGCTGAATTAAGCCATGAAAACGATTCATGGCATATTGGTTTTTAGTTATTTATGCACGTACATAACGAACTGAGATGTTTTCTGCAGGGATAGTTCTTTCGTTTTTGTCGGCCACATTACCCGGGATTTGGTGGATAACCCAATAGGGAGTACAAAAGACCGGTTGATCACAATGAATATTGCGAATAAGTGTACAATTAAACCGATCACTATTCTGAATAGAACAAGGATTAAATTACATGGATCGAATAGGGCACATTCAATGTAGTGATTACCGCACTTGTAAAGGCGAAGGCTGAAGTTTGGGAAAGTTAATGAATTAGTGACAGACAAGGCTTTAAGAACAAATGATATATAATGCAACCCAAATAAAATTCTTCATGGAAAAGTAATAACCCAATAACTAGTTTAAAGAGATATCAGCTACTGACAACCAATTAATGACACTCGGTAATACTGGGTTAACCGGCAGGAACTTAGTACAAACAGACACAAAATGCATATGACGTTTACAGTTTCTTTCCAGAGCCCAATATTTGAGTATTCGGCTGCGTCCATCTCGTTTTCAGACCCTACTGTGAGATCTATTCTCGTGGAAGTGTCGCAATCGTTTGCACCTTTCAACTGGCGTAGTGGACGCAAACTTACAATGTAACTTGTAACTATTAATAACGGTGGTCACCTCTTAGTCGTAGTGCTTATTCAGCCTGCTGAAAAACCGTGTCATTTAATTGGAATTTTTATTCAGCGGGGAATTATCCATCTCTGTTGACTCCATGGTGTCCACGATGAATGAGGGCGTTAAGATCCTTTTAGTTACACAGTATCATCATACAACCAGGTTTCTGATATTGTCTACTTTGAGCCATCGGTAGATTTGGTAAGAGGTGCACCTCCTAACGAAGCAAGTGAAATGAATTGCGCAACGCCGTCCGATCCACCGTGCGGGGAATCAACAACGTCGAGGATGTGCAAACTCACAGGTGGAAATGAGTATCAACTGTCTGAAATATTTCAGCCTATATTTCCTGAGCTGACTTAGTGTCGGGTGACTGGTTCTGTTTTGTTCCAATAAGTCAATCAGATTGCAGCTTTATAATCGGAGGCCTGTATGTTCCAACTCTATCTTAATTGTATTTCCTAGTTTGTTTGTTAACAACCCCCCTAACTGGTTCGTTCAAAAGTTATGAAGGTTGTACATAGTAGTTGCGTCTGAACCGCTTTGCCCTAGCTGTTGTGCATGGTATTTGCCTGCCATACATATTCAGCGCATATGTAGTCTGGTTTCGGGCCCGTTTCTCTTAACACTGGTGTTCAGATCTTCTTCTCGAGTTGGGAATCAAGCTGTACGATCGAGTGAGTAACTGGTATAGGAACGATACAATAAGAGTAAATTAAAATAAAGCGTTCCGAATGATTACCATACTAATTAATCTACCAACATAAGGCTTCGGTGTTTTTTTGATGAACAGCTTTGTGTAGACGTTAGCTCACAAACTGCAAAATAAATTTAAAAGTTTGTTCAGGTATACTTCCGACGTTCTGTTCTCGATGTAGATCTCTTCTGTTTGGCCATAATTTCTGCACTTTGGAATAAAGAACAAGTATTTTCTTAAACTTCTGTTGTAAGTGAAGTATTTTTGTGAATGTAACGAAATTGAACTGGAGCGGTTTCTTGACTGGAGAAAGTTCAGCCAGTCGGTGCTCGCGCACAAGCCGTTACGGACGGAATTATAGTCAAACTGGCGCCAACCAATCATAGACGGCGATCAGCTGCTGCTGAATGCATATCTGTTTCAAACAACCGAGTTGCCAGATGCAAGGTCGTGGAACAACACAGCAACAGCCTGGCCAAATAAAACGTGAGGACACCTGTCGCTTAATAGCAGTCGTAGACACTGCTGTTCCTCTATGAATGCTGCCATTTTTTCTCTTCAAAAAAATGAGATTGCTTAGTGCCGCTCAGATTCCTGTTCTGATTTTTCCCGATTGTGCAGCATAGTACGCAACAGTGAAGAGTATTGAATATTGGGCCAAGCTGGTCACCGTGTGGTAGTGTCACACACACACTAGGTTGGCGGCATCCGATTCGGATTAGCCTGTCACAACGACCGAAGCCAAAGGACGCCTGCGCCTAACCAACATCACAGGTGGCTTGCGCTGCACCACTTGCTGTTCTACTCACACACCAGGTGTCTATTGTGAACTCGAAGGAATAAGACCGATGGTTCCCCTGCGTACCGTTTGCTTATGTTCACTGCCGCGCAATAATGGTTCATTAAAACTTCGGACGCCCATCCGGATCGTATTTCTCCAGACTGTCCGGTCTAGCGCCAAGTATTCCAAACATCTAAAAACAATGTTACAACGCGGAAGATTCACCTGGGTAACATCCCGGTATCTCCGCTTTTGACCACCAGGATTTCTCTTACCTCATCTCAGTTGTCCGTACAACAGCTGCTTCGGAATACGGTCATCGCCCATCCGACAGACGTGACCCAGCCAACGTAGCTGATTCAGAATCAGCAGGACTCCCGTTCACGTCCGCTCGCCGCAGTACCTCAGTGTTCGGAATTATGTCCGACAACCGAATACTCAAAATGCGTCTTAGACACTGTGAATGGAAACGGCTGAGATAGCGCACGTTCCGCTGATACATCTCCACGATTCACTGTCGTACAGCAGCGTAGACGGTACCATTGAACGATAGACAAATAGCTTAATGAGCGGCTTCATGCCGTGGTGCTCCCAAACACGTCTTTCAAGATGTCCGAAAACAAACCCAGCCTTCGCCAGACGAGGTCTTAACTCACTACCCACGGACAGATCGGTGGACAAATCGTTACCCATGTAGCAGAAATCTGCGCAGGTGTCGACAACATCTCCATTGATGCAGGTGCAGACATAGCATATCCGCCCGGAGAATGCTGGAAGAAAATGTTTTACCTGTGTTGTTATTCAATCCTAACTTGGATGCCGTGGTTAAGGAAGCCGTAGCCAGTCGCTGTAGCTCGTCCTTGCTGTGTGCCAACAGTGCGCTGTCATCTGCGAATAGAAGCATGCACATCGTTGAGGAACGTAATTGGGTTTGGACGTCGAAACGTCGATTATTCAGTGGGCGTCCATCCGTCCGGTACTCTGCCTCAAAGCCATCCTCCTCAGAGTCTTGAAAAGCGATTGTTATCATGGCAGTCACGTATAAACTAAATGGATTTTGGGGCTAGGACACAACCCTGCTTCATGCCAGTGGCAATGTCAGAATCAACAGAGGCCGATCCACACGATTGTACTTTCGCCCTCATGCCCATGTGCAACATTCTAATCAAACTGACGAATTTACCTGGACATCCAAACTTACCAAGCGTCACCCATAATGCCTCACGGCTCACAGAACCAAAGGCCTTGGTGAAGTCTACGAAGAGGGCATACAGGGGCTGGTTTTGTTTCCGATATTCCTCCTAAATTTGTCGAGCGGCGAATACCAGGTCGATCGTACTTCGACTCGCCCAGAATCCGCATTGCTCCCCTCAAGAACATTGGTCTCCAAGACTTCCATATTCAGCCGGTTCGAAAGAATTCTGGCAAGCACCTTGACTGCGCACCTTGCTTGCTAACCATACCTTTAGACAAAAGTACTATCATAGCATCCTTAAAATCTTGTGGCATCACCTCGTGCTCCCAGATGGAGTGAACCAGTTTGGACAGCGCACGTTTCATCGCCGGCCCGCCATTCTTCAAGATTTTACCTGGCAATCCATCCTCGTCTGTGGCTCTTCCCTTGCGCAGTTGTCTAATCGCTCTTTCAACCATAGCAAATCCGGTGCGAGAGCAAGTGAAGATTTGGTGTCCAGTTGCGGCAAACTGTTGACGGTCACCCAATCAATGGTAGCAGGACGATTTAGTAGGCTACTAAAGTGTCTGTACCACACTTTCATAATGACCTCTGGTTGGGTGCACGATCAGCCGATGTCCACATCAACCAGTACTTTGGCAGACTGGACGGATGAACCGAAAATTGCCTTAAACGAGTCACAGAATTACTTGTGCTGTCGGCGATCGGTGTAGACCAGCATCCGTTTACATTGCGTCCTCCACCAGTTGTCCTTGATTTCGCGAACACGTTCGGTGAGTTAACGACGAATACTACGGAATGACGTTCTTCTGTCTTCAGTGTCCGGGTCCACTGTGGAAGCTGCAAACGCCGCATGCTCCTCTAGCCTCAAATTTGAAATAGTTGCGTTGTTTTCATCGAACCAGTCTGGGCGTTTCTGACGTTTGATACCAACCGCCTCGATGGCTGCTGCCGTCAACTGTTCTCTGAGGTGCTGCCATATATTCTCAGGGGTAGTGGGCACGGGAACGTCGTGCAGATGATCGGCAACGGCACACTGAAAAGCAGCCCTCATCTTACAATTCTCCAGTCGTTTGATATTCAGCTTCTGTCGTTCTCCGAAACACACAAAATGCACCAACCTGTCCTTCATAGGGCGACGAAGGGTGAACAGACGCTTCAGCCTATTTTTCTATCTGTGCCATAGAAGTATCAACGGGTGCGAGTCCGAACGGGCTCCTTACTATTAACTTATAATGCTTATGTTAGTATTTACAGTTAAGTAAAAGCCTAATATCAATAGCACGGTACCGATAAATTGTCCCGATCATCGGTCACGTTCAGGCAAAGAGACGTTAGTTTGTACATAAAAACTGGTCACAATGTGGAATGGTCCTTTCCACTGCTTATTGTTCTACACTTATTTACACTGCCAATGAATTCAGAAGTGTCCTCTCTGCTGGTTATATTTTCCACATGATCTGCGATATTAGATTGAGGCATGTTATTCCGTGAATCAACGAGTATGCGCATCAGTTGAGACAAGTTTTCTTCAACAATGTGAAATATCAATCTTAAAAGTGTTCATTGAGATGAAGGTCTGGTGATTAAGGCAGTCAGGGTGATGGCCGAACTAGGCCTACTCTCAAAAATCCAGCACTATCAAATAAACGGGAAATGTGTTGTTCTGTGCAAAATCTAGGTGTTGGGGCTGTCAGCTATGTGTAACGGATGGTTTGCTGACAATGTCCAAGACGCCTTAACATTTACTGTTATAGAGTCATATCAACTGGTTTAGTCCTGTTGACCGAATGATACCCCACATCTGGATACATCCGCCGTTGCCTAGGGCAATAGATATAGGCAAGAATGATTCAAACTTACCTCCACTAGTCTGCCAAATTAGGGTAAGGCTGTTCGAACTGGAACTTATCATTCCAGCTTTATTGATCGACTGTAACAGAGGTCAGGCACACCAACATTTGGTCCACGACGGTGACTTTTCTATTCTTTTCCATTAATACATGAACTCAACATCGGCACCGAGTACGCGTTCCAATCCTGTGTACTCTTCTGATAACGTTCGGATTAGCCTTGTAAAGACATTGAATGAACACAATGTTGGAGATGTGGACAGCTTCGACTTATCCGACGGCGTAGGCCATTTCATACTGCCAGTACCCTTTCTATTCTACCTGTCTTTTTATATCCCACTACATCTCGAAATCAAAATCTGCAGATGTCATATGGAGGCGGGGTCAAAGAAACGTTTTGCTCCGCTGCACATTTACGGACCGATTCTACTTCGATTAAGGGCGCACTATTTGTATGTCCAAAAAATTGTTTCGGACGTAACTGTTGCATGCCATTTCAGCTCGTAACTAGTTATGACCTGCGAAAATATGACACTCGTCGCAACCACCACTGATCATTGACCTTGAAATCTAAGTGTGTTCCGTATGATGGACTGCTGATCAATCACACAACCAAGATGATATGCTGAATTTCATCATCATGCAGTGAGCGTCGAAACTGCGCAGCTACAAACAAATTATTGCGCTCAAAATGACTTTGTAAAAGAGGAATAGAACAACGCCAACACCGTCCATCGGGGATGTTCTCAAAGTGTACCCAGCCATACGCGAAACAGTTCTTATCCATTTCGTCGACACGGTTCACAACAGTTAGCCTGGATGATTTTTGAACGTAGTACGAACCGAATCAAACACGATACGGCCATCGTACGGTAACACTCTTAGGGGTTTGGGAAAGTTGGTTGCTACAGTACGATATTCGTTGTCCGGAAGATTGACGAACAGGTGAGGTATGCGCGTTACACTACCCAGATGAGAGATTACGTTTCGTTGCAACCGAAATGTAGGCCGGTTACCCTTATATAATTCACAAAACGTTAGAATTGCAAAGTTGTTTTCCGTCATTCTCATCGGGCGTATACGAGTACAAGGGATTTATTGGACATATGTGAAAAGTAGAAACAAGATCATACAGAATAGCAATAATCATGGGAACTGCGTGGATGACTGTCTAACCAGGTAGTAGTTTGCTTCTTTGTGTTGTGGTTAGAAGAAACAAGTTACCGGCATGTAATATCGTGTTAATCGGGTGAATGGGATTCAGACGGTTTACGCATAGGTGGGCACTAGAGATGTAGAGCCCGCACGAAGTTCTCTTGGGTGTACAACTGGAGATTACAGGGTCTGTCTCCGCTGTCGATAACAGCCTTACTCTGACAGCCCAGTAACGGACGCGGGATACTGTAAACACTGTTTAAAGCCCCGTTGTCCGTGAATTGGTTACCCATGTCGATCAAATTCAATGCGATAGTACTAGAAACGGGTTTCTTCTCACAATTATGGAGTCATTTCGGAGGGTGTCAACGAATTCCGTCTGTTATTCGCTCAGTGGTTTTCCAAACGTAACCGGCTTGGCAACAGCAGATGCGGAAAAAAACATAGAATGATGAAAACTGTAATAAACCATTTTTAATGCATGACACCTAGACCGACCGGCTGTTAAATGAAATAATCATCCGTGCAGCAATTGTCAACCAACGATCGTTCACTAGCTGCATCGAGTTTAAGTGCCAAACTAACGAAAATTGTTTCATTTTCACCACAGTATCCATCACTGGCTGTGCACTTTTTGAACTCACATCCTTGCCTAAAAACCTCTCTCTATCTGGCCCAATATCTCCCCGATTTTTTGTAATTCGTTATCTATGGTGTCTGGAGAGCACTTCTTCCTTGTTCTGTCGGTCAGACAATATAGCAAGTTTCGTTTCTACTTCAGTTGAATAACGCTAGAATGTTTATCCCTATGAATGGACTTCTGGATGGATCCGTTCAGTTTGCGGTACATTGTTACATATTTGCCTTATGCGAATGACCATGAATTTTTATGAATACTCCACGTATAACGATATGACGGAAGCATCTATGTAATTATCAGGTTTGGTATCGCCCTGAATGGTAGCGCGAGTCCACCTTAGTGACTTGAGAAACGGTGGTGGGCTATTCTTCAAAACACACTCGAAGCCGAGCAGCGATTCCCACAGTTTTGTTTGACAGCTGCGATTTCGTCTGTCATTTTCCCTGTCAAGTTTCGCTTTCCCTTCGTCTGAGTCTTTCAGCGCATCTGACAGCCTTCTCAAAGATGCAAATTCATGAAACATAGACGAAAACTCCCCATGACATACGCCTGAAGACTCCCAGTGGAAACTTCGGCTGATACGTCTCCTCTACCTCCTCGATCTATTTGTGCAGTCTCATTTTGTTTCTAATGGAATTCACAATACTAGAATCGTTATCAGATGATTGACACTGACACCTCGTCTTATGTCAGCGCCAGCCGTCCGACCGGAACACAAGAACACATATTAAGTAATAGTGAGGTGATGTGGATTGACATGCTTACCTTGCTAATTATCTTACTGTCTGATGCCATCGAGCTTTTGAAGACAGAACCAGTCGGAAAAACTAACCTATCTATAGCAGCCCAACAGTCTGGTCGACTCCTGGAGCCACAACTGAACAGTAGACATATGAAAATTAGTTATGGCGTGTTTTCACTCCGTTAGGATAAAAACACTGCCTCATAACGTGACGGATAACAGGTTCGATCCAGTATTCAGATTATCTCTATCTGATGAGTCCAAACAAAGACGAAATCGCTCGTGGAGTGTCGGCCTGGGATGAGCATCAGGAAGCACTACAAGCTGACATTGTACCTGGAGATACAGTTTAAAACGGATGAAGTAGTTGATTAACAAAACCAGTAACCCCCTCCTTCAAGTTGCATCTTGCCATTTATTATCCTCACTCATAATAGGAGTGATTTTCGCCAACCATACCTTTGGACTTGCCCCACAAAGTCTCCATGACCATGTTGTGGATGCCAAATCAATCATCCCCGTAGAACAAAGGGATGTAACAAACACTCCGCAGGACCGAACTACATCCACCATGACTAGGAAAAGGCTGCCGAAAAATCTCAAACGTTTCGTGAGCATACCGGTCTGGTTGACGACATTCACGATCCATTTTTAAAGCAATCATTACCCTGGTCTATTCCACCTTGCAGTCAACGAAAAGAACGTCCAGAAATGTGTGATTACAATGCTGCTTTCAATCACCTAAACAGCATCAACATTTTCTAGCTTCCTAAGAAGAACGCCATGCACTCGTCTTCGCAACCGTTTACTTAGTCGTACGTGCTTCTTCATTGTCACGCCAAAACATCATCTGTGATATCTAACATTTCTGGGAACCTACTATAGCTCCCCTCCAATCACAGTCATGAAGCCTGCGTCTCAAACATCCGTATTTCCAAACATCGACGAGGATGCAATCGGCGTGGAACAATCGACAGCCCCATTCGATTCTGTAATGTACGTTAAACTGAACGACCCAGCCATTCGGGTTCAATCTCGTCCTTCGTTGGTTAATTCTTCTGAGTTTTCGGATGCTTCATTTTCATGGTCTAAATGAAAGTGATATCTATAAGTGTTCAGTGACAATACGGCTAAATCCAGCATTTTTAAGGATAAGTATGAAAAAGCCGCACTGCGTCAACTTAGTGTAATGTCTTCATGTGGTTGATATTTTTGCTGGAATAAATTTTTTTTAACATTTAATGTTATATAGTTCGAGTTGAACAACACTCACATTTGATCGCAGCTGTCGCATTATCATAGATTTTCCAGCCGGCCTCTTTCGAAAATAAGCACTAGATTCAAATTTCGCTCTCATTAGTGTATATCCTTGCCACGGCCTGCACTAGATCTCCGACCATGTTTTCATGAGACAAACGTGGTGACCACTGCACCATTGACATCACATTGGGACGACCGAATTATCACGTGAACGCTGGACCACTTCTGCTCATGAAAGCGTGGCCGGAATTCAAATCCCAGCCATGGCAGAAGTATTAACCTCCCGTTATCGCAGCCAAGGCAATCACAAATCTCATAATGCGGCCGCTTCTGAAACACAAAGAACCAAATGAAGGAACAGGCAGATTGCCGACATAATCGTGAACGTATGGACCGTCTCTTCATGTTGTGACAGATGCTAAAGCGTTGACACTCTTCTCGACCAACGGCTGTGGTAGTATTCCTTCGCAACACGGCCTGTGATTCTACTGTATAACATGCTCTTCGGGCTGTCCTGGCGGAAAGAAGTCCCGTTAGAAAGTACAGACTTATTGGAACCACCGTATGCCCACATTGCGTGCTGAGTACGAAACTACGGGCTGCCATCTTGAGCTTTCCCCGACACGAGTTTGACAGGGGTATGATCTCTCCAATCCTATGTGGAAGAAACATTTGGAGATTCCGAGGATAGCGAAGTAGAGCTGCTGTCAGGCTGTGGAATGATAGTCAGTGAGTGGGCAAGATGACAATGATCTACTTAGTTCGTCAGACAACATGCAGACTATGATGAATTGGTCATGACAAGGATGGTTTGAATGATACGTACTCTGCGTCTTCAAAGTGGAAAATGCTGTTACAGAGTGAGCTCACCCTGGTCTAATTTTTGTCATCGCAGGCGGGCAATCTGAGTCAGTTGATTACGCGAAAATCCCCACCGAATCGTAGAAAACAGTGACGAACAATTGTTTCCATAATTCATCATCAGATCCGTACAATTATATAGGTTCAGCAAAATCAAAACAATGTGTGGACAAGACGAGGAGGTTTAGCAGAATGTCATTGGATTACGTATAGCGTTGCGAATTATGCAAGCCTCTTTAGGCTAGTCACTCAGAGAACAAATCACCAGGGTTAATGATGGGTGGTTTGAAGTTCCACCCACCATTACGTCACAGAGTTATCGATTGGAGTTTGCATGGACATGCATATCGATGATGTGACCTTTGGCCACGGCAACTCCAGGGCTTGTACGAATTTTTGTGGACAGAAAATCGGACTGTGTAATCGAATGACGATCGATTCAGCAGTAACCAACATCCGTTGTCTGAGCAGTCTGAAGTCATTGACCGGGACTGCGTAGACAACACGGAACATCTGAGTGGGGTTAATCCGGTGATTAGTATCTGCCAAATGTGTCGATGGATTCGTCGAACCTGCCCCAGGGCACGCTGGATGTTCTTTGATCCGTTTCGACAAACGCCTCGTCGTATGATCTACATATTCTGCCGTACAACAGCAGGAGAATGAATACACAATCATAGATTGATCGACCGCAGGAACCTTGTTTTTCAGGCTGTCAGCAGGGGTATGTGATGGACCAAGTGCGTAACGTTGCGGACGGAAATTTGCGTCCAAGAGTCTGATAAAATCGACGGATGTGTGTCTCTGTTGCAATATTACTCTTAGAAGGGAGGCAGATGAAAACAGCTTTCTTCTTCAACGTGATAATCGGACTCCGTGGCTTAGTCAAAATTACGTTCCGAGTTATAAAACGATCCGGATAGCCATTTCCCCGCAACACGTTGGCGACTGTCTCCAGTTCCTGATCTAACGTCTGCAGAGCAAATCTGCATTGCCCTACTGATCAGGCAGTGGACGAGGTTGTTTTTGCTTTAAAAGCACGAAACTATTAAAATTTGTACACAGTCCAGTCCAATTGGCTCTACAATAAACGGAGCGTTGTAAGCTACCAACTAGGCGCGTATTCAAGTTCACATCTAGAAAGCGAGATGAGTTTTCTGATTCCGTCTCAGAAGTAGACGTGATGGTGAGGTGCGTCTGATTGAATGAGTGAACGACACCAGGCAGACCATGCTCAGATTTCAGCAGAACGAAAATAACGCCTACGTACCGTCGATAGAAGCACAAATTGCCAATAGACTGACAGTTATTGACGTCCGAACTTACCTACGAAAATTTCCACTAGCAGTGGGCCCAGTCGAGACCCCATCAGTTTGAGAATAGTCTGTTGTTAAATTTAAATTAGACGTTGAAAGCAAATCACAAAAGCAGTCCTTTCAACAAAAGTGTCAATATGTTGAACCGAGATTTTCACAAATAAAACTGACGGTCTCAGGCATAGGGACATTAGTGAATAACAAGCAGACTAGCAAAACATGTACTGACTATTCGTATTAATGTTCTCTAAGTCGTTAACAAAATCGAACGTGTCTCGTAGGCTGTGTGGACACAATTGCCGGCGAACAGGTACCAGATGCTTTGCTAACCACTCTGCTGTTGAGTGGTAAGGGGAATTTCATACATCAAGAATAGGCCTCAACGGATGATTTGACTTGTGGATCTTGAGTAGACCGCATAGACGCGGGATGATGGAACCAGCCGGCTTAAATCGGTCGAACTGTATGCCTATAATTATTCCTTGTTGCAAACGTCGCTCGGGACTGTCTATGATTTGACCCTCGATCAGAATTATTTTGTTCTTCTCTGTGACGTTATGATAGGTGGAACTCCAAACCACCCATCATTAACGCTGGTGATTTGCTCTCTGAATGATTAGCCTATAAATGCTTTGATATTTTGTAACGTTCTACATGATCCAATGACATTCTGTTAAACTTCCTTGTCTTGTTCACACAATGTTTTAATTTTGCTGAACCTATATAATTGTATTGATCCGATGATGAATTATCGAAATAATTGTTCGTCACGGTTTTTCCTTTGATCACACCATTTACCTGCGAAGCGCCAGTCCATTATCTAGAAATGTTGCCAGCAAAATGTCCACGAGAACAGCGAGGCTGTGTGGTGCATTTAACAAGGTTGGTGTCTCCGTAAGCATCTCGATCAGGCACGTTCTGTGCTTAAAAGGATAAGTCCAGGCCAGTCAATCAAACTTAGCATCGTGCCCAAACTCAAAGTGGCAGAAATCACGGATAAAAAGTCAAATCGCGAAAATTCTTTCAAGTCAATGGAACTGTTTATCCGAACAACAAAAATCATCATTGTCAGCCGTAGTCTACCTTATCCTCATCACATTACGAACACGTTCTCACCAGTTGCATTTCATACAAAGGTCAAAACCTATGTGATTAACACCCCACAAATAACAGGCAAGCAAATCAGTCCTAGAATCACATCAAGTCCGAATGATAAGAGATGACCCACCTCCAATTATCACCTTCATAAATGTAATTATGCTCTTTGCCAACTAATAGTTTTGCGCACCTGTACACGTACACCTCACGAATGCAAGTCGGAGACGAGATCAGCGAACAAACATAACCATAAAAACTACCTGTGTCAAAATCTATTGTGAGTGCAAGATAAAGGCATCAGGTTCTCTTAGTGGAAGACGTCGGAGTGACAACAATGCTCCAGACTAGGGAACGAGTTAATGAGGAAGTGAGAAACTAACTGCCAGCGCCCTTGTAGCCAACAAGATTAAATTACAACCAACATAGATCGATAATTGCTGTCCGTACACACATCTTGCAGTTGAATTGCGTGTATCACTTTGAGCTCCAAACCAATACCCAAATTACATGACGAAACGGGACATATGAACACACAAAAGGACAGTTGGTCCGAATGTTTCCGAAAAAAGAACTAAGCACACTCAAAATCGACCGGAAACTCCTAAAATCAGAGAGTGAATGAATTGGAAAACAAGTGGAACACAAAGGAATAAATCAATAGAAAAGTGTGTCGTCACAGAGGTTGGGGAATGTTTTCTTCATTGTGAATCACAGTTTGATGCAGACTAGATAGACTGAATCGTTCACCATCGTCAAGTGAAGTGATTTCTAAGAGACATACACCAAAATTACTCCGTTTTCAAGTAAACCAGTATCACAAACAATACACCGAAGGAATGGTATACAGAATACGTAGGAATCAGTAAGTATCCCGAAACGGAGATAAGAATTATGCTAACTGAAGCAAAAGATCCCATACGGAATGTCAGAGGAGTAACAAAACCGGGTTGATGGAAAAGTGTTAAACCTGTGTAGTAAGGCGAGATGCACAGACATCGATAGCTGATCAAACAGGAGCATTAGTCTACAAAGGTCTGCAAAACGTCCTGCGTTTTTTTTTCTTGATTGCTAGCGCAGCCCGTGTAGCCATTTCAAAAACTTCGCGTACGTTTTCCTTCGTCTTCGCCGAACATTCGATAAATCCGACAGCACCTAGAAGGAATAGAAAAGGAATGTGAAGAGAAAATGCGAAAACGCGTGAAACGGTACTGAAAAATATAATGCAAAAAACCCGTAAGCAAAATTACTGTCTTCATTATGTGAAATGACCAGTTATAAACAGTCCGAAAACTGGAAGGATACCTTTGCATAATTTAGTTCTCCAGAACTCTTTGTTGTGTTATATCAGGTGGATTTAAATGTAGCCAAATTTGACAGACAATCGAAAATGCTTCCAATCTGGAGCCGTAGATTTCGCCGCCGAAACAGGTTTGGTTTCAGTTTGGAAAACTTTCCCGCAGAGACTGATGTTACTTTGTTTTCAAGGGTTCGATTGTTACAACGAGGTCCATAGGACAGGATTCTTATCACATGGAATTTGCGGTGGTCTCATGAGACTTCTAATGTTGCGCAGGTTGGCAAAGACGAATGGAACGAAAATCCGATTTTGCAATACCGTTCTCGTTAAAATCATCACGACATATCTTTAAACATGCTGCAAAAAGTTCTCGTTTACAACAGGCAAAATGCACATGTCCCACTGACCTCTTAGGCACATTTGTTTCGTAGGCCTAGTAGGTGTAACGACAGTTGAGAAAAACAATGGCGCTTACTGAATTGTCTGCACAAATTCTCTCACAGCCAACAACCCAATGTAAATGTAACGGGACCGACTTTGCTACCTTGATCACATACGAAATTGTAACGAGCTAGTTTTCAAGCCCAATAAACCACATCGCCTTAGCCTGTGATGCTTATAATGGGACAAAAACATTTTCAATAGGATTGAGCCCAGAACTGTTAGGCGAAACACGGAGGCAAACATTGTTGTAAATTTGTGATTCACTTGCTGTCTGTCAAAATAAGTAGGCCGGTAAAACTAATCATAATTCAAACTTTAAAGGACACATGGACGCGTGCATTGTCGTGGGATGGCCACCTTCGTTCTCTTGAACCGATGAGTTCAATTATTTGCCCAACAAGTGCGATGTACCATAGCTAGCCACATCTTTCTTGATCACAGTCCACGCAACAGCGTACGACTGACAGATATGCGCCGTTCCCGAAGATTCGTCGACGGTTGTGCGTTCCAACATTCCAAAAGGAACGTTTGTCAGTGTGGTGAATGCTCTAATAGAGACGATCAACTGCGACGGTTGCATTACTTTACTGTGTATACGAAAACAGTCAAATCCACGGACGAAGACTGTGAGATGGCCGAATAAGTCAAAACATTCTCATCAATCGCAAAACATGCAAACAAACAGTGTTCAAGTCAAACAGACTTAGGTCAAACTTTTATTCGTATGTGAACTCAGTTTGGTGAGCAAACAAAAAGCGAAATGTAAAATTCCATTAGCATCAACCCAACTTGTAGTTTTTGCATACAGGCGGCAATGTGGTGCAGTAGCCGCGGTCTCATATAAAGAATATCAGGAAATAAAACCAGTCGGCCTTAATGACAGAATTATAATACTGGCATCATTCACTAAATCAAACATGTTTGTCACCAAGCCGTTAGTGCCCAGGAGTACCAGGATAATGAAGAGTCACAATGAAATGATAAGAGTCAGGAATATGGCAATCTATGAATCCGTGGTATTAGTATTGGTAGTCGACATGGTCCTGTGACCACTAGAAGCAAATGGTAAGTACAGTCCTCGGCGTAAAATGTTGGCAAAATTAATTAATACGAAAACAAGGAGTTTGAAGAACACAGTGGATAACAGCATGAAAGTCGGCAAGTAGGACCGCTTGCCACGTTCGCCTGCGTTATCAATAAGAGGTGCACAATGTCCTCTAGAGTTAAGCCTTGAGCAACGAAAAACAGGGCAGGACGTAACAAATGATGGGGTGGTGTATTTCTGCTGACGTGAAACTAAAAACAACTCGCAAGCTACCAGTGCTAATGAGGCAGCAAACACAAAACACAATATGCAATGAACTACAAGTGTGAACAGAACCTTATTTTACCACCTGATTTGAAGAAAACCACGGCCACCGTGATGCTGACTTTAGAGAAAGTACCAAAGAACAATGGTCATATATCGGTCTTTAGTCAGAAAGTAAGGAATATGGGCTTTAAAAATAATATACTGTAACTGTATTCCGTTCTGTTTACTGCCGGTCTCAAGGTAATGGTAGAATGCCTAACCAGATTGATCGTGCTGTTAATCGCCACCCGAACCCCAACACTAGCGAGAACATCATCGGTGTCTTGCGAGCGCACAGAAGGATAATCACATAGTCAGATCAACGAGCGAGCCCTAGTTTGCGTCCATGGAAAAACAGTGTATACAGCAATGTCTCCAATCAATCAGAATGTATCGGCACATTCCGGATGTCTTTACACTCGTCAAACCGTAGATCTCACTCGATTCGGGAGCATGTATTTTGAATAGGTTATTCGAGCAAACTTTAACGTCTACTCGGTTTGCTGACGCAGCAGGAACCGAAATCTCTTCACAATGTGTTGTTCAGCAACACCGAAGAACGAGGTCGAAGCTTATAAGTGGCAATGTCCACATAAGGCAACCTGAAAACGGTGAGAGAGAGAAAAGAACAATAGGAAGCAACGGCACAAGTTGATTTACCCAAACAGACTGTATAAAAAACCAAAAGCGGACTTCGGCTACATATGGTTAGTTCGTAATATGACACTGTGCTGATACGGCTGATTCTATGCGAACTACAAGTTCAGGTATTAAATGTATTCGTCTCAGTCGGGAAATCGAGAAGAGGGAAAAAAGAGCTTACGAGTGTTCAGACGACTCGAATCCAATCACCTGAAATTTAGAATGGTTTAACGAAGGTATATCTGATTATAAGTATGACTGATTCCACATCAAACAACGGAAATAATGATAGAAGTTAAAGTACAATCGAGAATGCAGCTATTTTTGCATCAAGACGAACCCGTTGTCATGCGGCACATTACACCACGTACATGTTGGATCACACTACCAGACTGCCCAAACTACAGCAGATCGACATAGATATGACGTCGACTATATGGGGTGAATATCCCATGAGTTAATGAATATAACCGAGGCTCGGATGAGCTAACCGCATGATCGGCAGTCGACGTTAGCAAAATCCGGATATCCCTGGCGTAATGATGGAAAATGTATAAAGAACCGATTGTGTACACTCAGTAAGGAGTGGCAATTTCCAGTGTGCCAGTCAAACATTCAACCATCCTGAAGTACACCTAGGTAGATTAACCAGTTCAGTAGCCTGATGAATCAAAAGATGCTTCTGTAAGATCACAAACGAAGTTTGTTAACGTACCAATTTGCATTGCCATTTCTCGTGCATCTTCCAATGTGGTAGGCCTTTGACCATATTTTGTGAGTTCGGCAACGACTTTCTCATCGTACCGTGTATCCGACTTGTTACCGACGAGAACAATGGGAACGTTAGGACAAAAGTGCTTCAGTTCTGGAGCCCATTTCTCTTTGATGTTAGACAAACTATCCGGGCTGGGACAAAAACGTGGGTTAAATGCGAGCAGTTGCAAAAAGATCATCACATAGCAAATGGAAACCCGATGTGTACAAAGCAAATTCGTCGTTGAAAGTTCGCTAACAACAATACGATATGGAAGTGCAGAAATACGAAACAATCTATTAAATAACACACCTGGATCAAAATGACGCAGTTTGGTTTTGGGATTGTTGCACGTGGAGCGATATTTGACTAGACACGAATCGGAAAACGACCAAGCTCAAGCTGAGGTATGACCAAATGCGAACTACATGTCTCTGCGTCTGGATGGCTGTGGACAGTCGCCCATAAGCTTTTGTTTGCCTAGTACCAAAAGCTTTGTAATTGTCGCGTCCAACGGCTACTCAAGCTACAACGCCCATGGTCATAGTGCGGAGACGGGAATGTACGCATAAATGTATACGTACGGTACTTTTAGGGAGCGACAGCGCGTCACTCTGATCCGCTTACATGTGGATTCACTGTTGGCTTACTTGGATCCAAACCTGACTCTTTTGAGTTCAAGTGTGGTACAGGATGTATGGATAGGACTACGGGTGGCACTGTACAAGTCAGGTGTGGTGTCGAATGTGGGCCAATAACCCTCGGTTTCGGAGACAAATGACAGGTCAATAAGCACACGGATGGCACTAACCATTTAGTACTCGAATAAGTAATACTACCACGAAATATATGCGTGTGCAGTCTGAACAAATGGATTTTCGTTACCTTAATCTCTAGCACAGTAGCAAGAATAGAATGAGTTAACTGGAGACAGATACAATAACTGAAATTACGGGACAATCTGCGATTATGAAACCATAGGTAGACACTCAACATTTCACGAACTTTTAGACCTAAAAATGGAAGGAAAATAGAATGACGAGCATAAAACATTGGATCAAACAGCAACCGTACAAACGTAACTAAGCGACTAGTAACACGCGTAACCAAACAAAAATATCGCATTATGTGGCAATATATATATATATATATATATATATATATATATATATATATATGGAACTGACTGTTATTGCGTCATCAAAGAGACAATAGATAATTTATTGCGGAGCTTAAGTAGTTGTCATCCTAACCTGAGGGTAACGTGTAAATCGGAGACTGATAATTGTCGGCCATTTCTAGACGCACTTATGTGCTAAAAATGTTTTGTAAGATGTATGCTCTAGCCTGCTAGCTGGACAAACCTTACAACTTTGCCTGTACGCACTCATTTCTTTGCCCATTCGGTTAACATTTCGTATGTAACTGACAAGAACGAACAAAATGTTCCTGGAGTAAACATTTTACAAAACAATTTGGGACCTACTCAAATTTATACAGAGAAAATATTATTTTAAATACTCATAAGCCACCGGGAAGATGGTCCGATTAAAAGAACTGTCTATAGGAAATCCATGTGGTCCGGTCAGTACCTGAACATTAGTAGTTCCACACTAGCCCATCATAAACGTACGCTAGCAAATGCACTATTCATACGAGCAGGACGAAGCTGTACAGGGGACAATCTTGCGGAGGAATTAGACTTGATCACATCTGTACTACAATGTAACGGTTATCCTCAAAGGTTCACACAGAGGCATAGTAGATCGTAAACGCCCTCTGAACAGGTAGTCAGTATAAGAAAAAAGGTTTACATGGAATTGTCTTTTGAAGGTGATTACAGCATGCAACAAGTAAAGCAAAGACCAATGAATTCGACTAAAAAAAACATTTAACGCAGCCGAACTCCGCGTATTAGCTCAGATCAAGGAGATACGAGTGCCTTCAATCAAAGATCAGCCTGTCGGTACCACCTCATATTGTGTTTACCGATTTGTATGTCACTGCAAATAAAGTTACACACGCAGAATTGAGAGATGGTTGATTTTTAGACCGAAGGAACATTTGCCTAAATGGGTGCTGAAATCGGTACTACCGAAGAACAGCAATATCGCTGAAGCACGCAAACAAGCAGTGTCCACGATCGTAAGACACCTCATGACCTCTGGTCACGTTATCGTCCTAACCTGTGAATTCAAAATCCTGTTACTTTATTCCAATTTAAGATTCTTGCGGTTTGTCGAATTGGTCGCAATCAATCGACTGAAGCCGGCCTTGTGTGTTCAGCAAGAACTGTTCGTGAACTTGACTTTACCCTGGACTTAGTGGCCTTTCCTAACCCGCTGACTGACCCCATTATCTAATTGTTCGCATTAAAAACGGATTCATCTTATTGTAAATTTGGTACTGATGAGTCAACACGAAACGCCAGCAGCTACCACTCTTCGTATCCTAACTAATTTGTCGGAACAATTGTTAATTGAACCAAGGGCCCGATATATAAAAAAAAAGATTACTGACCTTCTACACGAATAATGGTGGTGGTGATCAAGCGCCTATAGGACTGTGAGGATGTGATCAATGCAGCCAAGGCAGGAGCAAAATCCAGTTTGGTTCGCGTGGACATGCTGACCACGCGTTGCGCTTAGTTTACAGAGTACACATGTGAGCGTTCTCGATGCGACAGGAATCAGGTTAACCAATCAAATGGTTTGTGTGAACCCTCTTTCAAAAATGTGAAGGTCAGTCAAATACCAGGAATTCAGAACGACTTAGCCGACCCAGAGTTTCTGAAGCACAGTCGTCAGTTCTTTCGCCAGGGGTGGACCCATGTCTATAGCAAGAGCAGGAGGGAGACCGTCTGAGCCTCATGTCTAGTACCGCTTTAAGAGCTTGATCTGAAACGAGACTTGTTTCTGGTGCTGGAGAAACCTTGACAGACCAACGAGCACAAAAACTGCCTGAAAGTGCCGTCAACTGTGAAGGTCGTCGGCAGAATTGTTACTGGAAGTGCTCAGCCGGGCACCTTAAGCGTCGGTGCAGGTTGGGATTAGCCCCCCCCCCCCACTAGCTTCGCAGATTGCCTCACTCACATCTGGCCTTTTGCCATCTGCTGAAAGGGAAAAGAGCCTCCAACAGTAGCTATCTGTTCCACCTCGACAGCGCGTTGTCTCTACCAGACCTCGCAATTATCTTCAACAAACGAGTGAAATTACGAACCAAATTATATCTGTTTCCGGAGTAAACAAACAGGCGAACATCAAGAAGTTCGGGGAGACGCACATCAATCTACCTGCCGGTAGCTGAATGAACAGTAGGACCATATTTACGCGCTACATTTCGGATGTCCTGTGTGCATCCAGATCGTCTGGTGGGTCAGGTACTAAACTAGAGATGGACACGGTCTAGCAGAAAAAGAGCGCTTGTGGCTCTCCTAGTTTAGTTGATTCGATTTAGGGTTGATATCAAAGCGGCCTCCTATCGACAGCCAGAGCGAACGCGGTAAATACAACCAAGAGGTTCACGACTGAAGAGATTGTTGTGATGCCTTCCCTCTGCTGTCAGCAGCCGGCAATCAAAATGGTTCATATATCTCTCTAATGGAGTTCATCCAATTAAGTCGTACGGTGCACCTTTTGTACCCGTTGAAACTTGTGGTCATCATCGGGTTTCGTATGCCGTTCGCCAGGATTGCAGACACCACACCGAAAAAATTATACACACAAACCAAACTTCACTATCCAAATAGATAAAATGGTCGGCGACTTTACGTACCTTTAACGTTCCTAGAAAAAGTCAGAACGAACCCAACGTTGCGACAAAAATTTATCATAAGAAGAAATAAACAATATCTAATCAGAATGCCTCACAAGGTGTCGATAAAAACACTGGGCACAGTGTTGTTATCAACATACTAAACATCACCTAGTCCGCCAATTAGCACAAGCATCACTCTGAAATTACTGAGACTTTTGAATATCCCTTATCACAAAGTGTCACTTCGAGCTGTAAGTTCACTAATTTCAGTTTGATGATCGAAATGAATTGATCATCAGCACTGTTACACACCTCCTCAGATTGTCATGATCTTAATTAAATAAGATTGGTGTAAATGTGCACATGCCCTATCATTCTGTATGGTGTACATAATCCGCATGGTTTACAGTCACGACAGATGACAATAAGTGAAATGCCAACATATCAGAACACGTCTTCTTTACGCTCTAATGAACTTCGTATAACGCTGTTGAAAGCTCACTTCGATTTTCTGTAAAATGATAAAGACCCAGGAATCAACACATAAAATCGAGAAGCATCTGACAATGAAGACGTTAAACGTGACGTGTTCTCTACGTCGCTCAATTAAAACAGGTGAGGTGTGAGAGGTGGAAGAGCAACGAATATGCAACGAAATATGACTGACTAAGAAAAAAAAACCTAACAGTTAAGGTAATTGCGTCCCATGAAAAATTTCAGCCACAAGCAGTTATGTTCCCTACAAACGTTCAAGTACAGTACAAGGTGCCGTGTTAGTTACAGTTTGTTTCAACACTACTGCAACTGAAAGGATAGAAACTTTAACTGACAAAGTGATCTGGGTCAACGCAGCATCTAGGTCAAAATACAGCGTCACTGCAATTAACAGTAATACTTTTTCAGGAACCAATGAGAAACAAAAAACGATGTTCCCGTAGATTTGTACATTTGCCAAATAAAACAGTAATAGTGGCCACCTAAAAAAAAAATCAATCTTCACCATGCTTGTCGTCTTGAACGACAAAGTGGGACACAATAGCAATTTTAGCAAAGCAGGATCGACTCACCTGTCAATAGAATAACACATCAGAATGACGTGTGTATCGGGATAGGAAAGAGGTCGTAGACGATCATAATCTTCCTGACCAGCTGTGTCCCATAAGGCCAGTTCCACGTGTTTACTGTCCAACTCGATATCGGCCACGTAAGTTTCAAAAACAGTGGGTACATAGAACTCAGGAAACTGATCTTTACTGAAGACGATCAGGAGACACGTTTTGCCACAGGCCCCGTCTCCAACAACCACAAGTTTCTTGCGTATAGCCCCTGACATACTGAAACATAATAAGAAACTACACTTGAAAACAGTTTCTGAATTATGATAGGTTTATTGGTTTGTACAGTAGGGAGCAAGCTCGTGCTTGTGCGTTCACGTCTGCGAGTTGGCCAGACAGCAAAGGTTAAACGGTTTTTAAGTATGGAAAAACATTCCCGTATGAAAGGAAATAAAACTGAATGAGAAGAGTAGGGTCGTGCAGTATGCCGGCAATGAATAATGATACAAACGGAGGCGACACATAGGTAAATTCAACATAGAAAGTCAACAATAAGCAAAGTATGGTTGGCGGCGACCGTTTCGCGTTGGTCTGTCACAGTGACCAAAACCAAAGGACGCCGGCGCATAACACTCACCACAAGTAGCTTGTACCACACCACTTGTGATTCCGCTCACACAGTATAAACCTAAAGGAACAAGAACGAGAAGTGTAGAGAAGTCTTTATGGTCTATATGATCAATGTCCGTAAACCAGGTAGCATGATAGTGTTAAACTGAAACAATTGTTTGACTGGAACAAAAAGAGTAGGGGCAAAACGAGATAAGATCCAAGCTGAGAAACAAAATAATGAAAATATAGGGGAATAAACAGTCTAATACAAGAGTATGTATTGTCATACTCTAGTCAGGAACAGACATTCATCATACAATGCACTAATAAAGATGAGGAAAAGAAAAGGCAGAAGATCAACATGGTCCAGCTTCCTGAAATGGAAAGCGGGTGAGTTAACAAAAAACGGTGGCTGTTGGTTGCTACAAACGAAAAATAGGCAGTACAGACGTGAATCATTTGCTCTTAATGTACTTATCGTCTGCTCGCTGACGGTTTGCTATGGGCTGGCCGACGACCTAACAATTTGACGCGGCTAGCGCATTTGTGGTCGAATTCATTGCAACGTTATATAATCATGTCACCATGACTTAGGGAAACCACATTTCTTTTGCGCACCACACGCTTGAAATCACGGTCGTACAACCGTCGCTCACGGAATCTTCGGATGACTGCCATAATAACATTCCAACAGACGGTTCGGTTCAAGATCTAAAATCGATATCATAACGCAAAAGACTCGGATAACATCCAGATATCTCAGTTTCTGACGACCAGAATTTCGCTCATCTGCTTTTACTTGTTTGCAAAACAGCTGCTATGGTATCCGTTTGTCGCCCATCCTATGAACGTAACTTAGTCAACGAAGCTGACTAAGCATCAGCATGGCTTCAATCCCGTTCGTGTCCGCCCGTCGAAGTGCCTCAGTGTTCGGAACCATGTCCAACCAGTGAGTATCCAAGAAAATACAGATATAAGCTACTGAGATACCGCACACTCCACTGATACAACGTCCACGTAGCCTAGACAGCACTATGGGACAGTAAACAAACAGCTTGGTTCTTCCAGAAATATATTCCAAGACGTCCGAAAGCGGTGCTAGTCTCTGTCACACGAGTTCGCAGCTCGCGAATCACGGGTGGCTTTATCAATAGGTTGATACCCAAGTAGCACAAGTCTGTGCACCTAACAACAATATCTGCACTGATGTGGATTCCAGGTGCACGTATATAAGACAATCTCAATTTTCCGTCCAAAGCCGCCTTCTTCCCCGAGAAAATGATTTGCTCCGATCAAAGTGACTAGCAATATCCAGAACAGCCGACAGGTAACCTTCGCTATTTTTTTATATTTTCGACCTTTACTCCGCTGTGTTCACTGGTGACTTAGTGACTACTATTTTTGATAACTGTCCTTCGATCTTCTGATTAGAGAATATTTGTAGGTGACTATGCACTATATAAGCACCCTGTAAATTTCTCCTTGTGGCACACGTTTTTGGAAAGCAACAAGATGGCATTTTGCACCCATCTTTCAGTTCGACTTGGGAGAAATTAACGGGGACAATCGCGTTATTCTCAGGACCAAGAGTTTCATTTTTCTTCACTACGAAAAGAATTCGATTTCTATCAAGCGCATTTCTAAACTGTGGACGAACCAGCGCATCTATTCGGGGGTTTACAACAAGGTACAACATATCTATCCGGTGAAGGTTAAAGGAAAGAAAATGTCCTACCCGTTGACATTCAAACCAAACATGGATGTCGCGGTCGCGATAACCGCTGCAAGTCGTCGAAGTTCCTCTTCGTCGTGTCCAAACAGCGCATTATCATCTGCGAACAAACGCATGGTCATCGCCGCGGCACACAACCGAATCGGGGTGCCGAAACCCCGAATATTCAGTGAACGGACATCCGTGTGATATTCAACTTTCACACTGTCCTTCGACCTCTGCAAAACAACTGTTTGCATTGCGGTGAAATATAAACTCAATAGGTTGCGGGCAAGGACACAATCCTGCTTCACGCCAGTGACAATGAAAACATCATCAGGGATCAATCTACACTACTGCACCTTCACCACCACACTTACGTGTAATGTGGTACATGGACAGATACATAAATGTGGAGGGTGTTCTGGGGAGAACGACGATAGAACTGTGGCGTCGGCTAAACCCAGTATATGCGTCGAGAGTTTCGAATTATCATAACAAGTTCTGAATAACACCACTGGGTTAGCCATGACCCCCAAATGAGTTCAGTGCGTCACTGAGACACAGATGCTGATGGTACCGTCTTTTCTTGACCATCGCAGTGAACATAGCCCGCGCCGAATAGTTGACTGATTGAAGCACTCCAGATTTCCGTAACCGATCCAATCTCCTGTCCACGATGGGTAGTGCCGCATACGGAACAGGGTGCTTTGGGCAGAAAGTGGTCCTGCAGCCTGGACGCAAAGGAAGACTGGCGTTCGTCTTCGCGCAGCGTCCTAGGTCACTGTGGAACACGGTGAATTGTCTTTGACTCATTATACGAAATTCTGAAGACGAATTGTCGATTTCACTGGACAGAAAAATCCAATCAAACGTTTGTCGAGATCCAACAATTGATGAAGAAGAGACAGCTGACCCTGAGATTACCAGTGACTGGACGGAGCTTCGTTGTCGAAACGGAGGCAGGCGATGTAGGAATCGGAGCTGTACTGAAGCAGGAAGGCGGTGTTGTGGAATATGCCAGTCGGGTACTAACTCCTGCTGAACGAAACCACTCAACGACAGGGGAGTGTGTAGCGATCGTGTGGGTCTTTGAAAAATGGTGGCCGTACTTGTTCGACCGACGTATCCACGTAGAGACCGACCTCAAGCCGTTTGAGTGGATTAAATCGGCGAAGGACCCCCCAGGAAAGCTCTCTCATTGGGCGCCGAGGATATAGAAGGATGACTTCACAATTCACCATGTATCCAGAAAAGAGAACTATGTTCCAGATTTGCTGTCCCGAACGCAACACACGGATGCAGTCCACTAGAGCGTGATTGGAGTTGAGAGTATTGAACTGAAGAACGACCCAAGAAGCACAGAAGATGGATAAGGCTACCGGTATCAAAGAATCACTATCAGACAAAACTGTCTACTGACGTAGAATCGGATACGCGCACTAAAAGACTAACAAAAGGAACCAAACAGTGATACCTTGATCAACGCATTCCTATCTGAAAAGAAACCCTGCCTGTCTGCAGTAACTGAACGAAGTATAAGGGATGTCTGGAATCAAGGTAATCCGTTTGTGGTTTTCGTAAGGGTCCCCGATCCTTATGGTCCAGTGACCCCAGCAGAAGGATGTACCCCGCTGTCGGCAATAAAAGAAACAATTGGCTCAATGCCTCCACTAAAGCTTCCCACCTTCTTGAAATACCGTCAGCACAAGGTGATCTAGGCCTGCAATCCCACTGTGACCGAGAGCCTAAATTTAACAACAGACTTCAGGTTTGGTCAATAGCTCCAAAACTATTAACCTGGGCATTACAATGCAGCTTTGTGGGGGCATTACAATGCAGCTTTGTGGGGGTAGAAGGGCAGCTAAATTTGATCGCCTACAGGTCTTACTTCCTAAATTCATTGTGGATAAGTATGTTTCGTCGACAGTCTCATAGACAGACGGACGTCATTGGCCACTAGTATGGATAAGCCTGAATAGTCTCCTGGTGGTCCCCAAAACAAGAGTTTCCAGTTCTTTGATTTTATCCGTTAGCCAGACCTCATGATTGACGATCGTGAGGCTCATATGGATAGTTTTCCTAAACTTGCTGTGTATAAACCGTCATACGAAATACTCTGACATACAACACTCGGAACTCTTCTGATAACCACTGTTTGAGTACCCCCAAAACCATCGTGCTGTATTCCATAGAACCTGCCTTACGAATGACCTGTGAGACTAAAGTCCAGCAGCTGTTGGGATATTCGAGGATTAAATAACTAATATTGCACTCTCGGTTAGTTTGACACTAATGCTCTAGCTTTGGCCTGACCAGATTCTCGATAGCCCTCGCAAGGTGTGGGCGCCTTGATGTTGTATGTTTGAATATAGACGTAGCTATTTTTAGTGGTGAGGTCCTTTCTCCTTTCCCTTTTTCTTCTCTATTCCTATACAGGGTTAGCATTTTCTTCTTCGTGGTTGTGTGGCATTTAAGCATCAGTGTGAAACACTGATGTATTGCTGTTTGTAATGATGATGATGATGATATGCAACACAGTTCCACAAATCAAGTAATTGGCTTATGATGCAAATCCTCGCATCTTTGTTATTACGGAGACCTAGCATTCAGGGAATACCAGTGACAATGAACTGAATGTCCTTGGGTACTCCTCTACTGTGCTAATCCATCCGAGGAAGAATGGGGGGCTTGGAAATCTTTAATCAGTCCCCTGAGACCCAATGTCACCGAGGAAGGTTAGTCCTCTTGTAAGAATGATGCTTTACGGATAAAACTAGAAATGCGCAGTCGAGACAGTCCTACTAGGGAATATTAGTCGTCCATTCCCATGCAACATGAGGACGCTCTTGAAAGCCTAGAAAACTTATTGGGAGTTCAGCATTCTCATCTATGCATTAGGAATTGCTTCCACACAAGCACGCACCACTTGGACGGTGAAAAAGAATTTGCAGCCTCTTTACCGAGTATTGATGAACAGTCGGGAATTTGGCTAACTTCAACTGAACACAATTCACGGTTTACAGCAGTCTTTTTCTTCTACCTATCGAGATGATCAGACAACCTGACCAATGTTCACAAACGAGAGTTGTTCGGCGTTCAGAAACGATAATGCGGCCAAGAATATTAAAGTTGAGACACGTTGGGTATTGGATACGACAGGTTAGAGAGATAACTGGTCTGAACGTGTGTGTGACGAGTTCAAGTTAATTAAGGAACGAGTATGAACAAGTTGATTCGAGATGCTGTGATGGGTTTACCAAGATAGTTCGGTCGGCGGAATAACGATCTATCAGTTTCGGGCGACGTCAATCGAGTCCTTAGAGCATTGCACGGTGTAGTTTTCTATTCTTGTTCAACTCTTCCGCGTAGATTACGTCATTTTCCCGACGACTGTTCCCACCTAATCGCAAAGCATAAATTTGTTGTAAACCCTCCTAAACGATAAGCTGGTTCGATCTCGGTATAGTGGTGCGCTCGATAAAATCGGATTCTCGTCCCGGTAATAATTCAGATGAAAATCTCCGTCCCGAATAGTACCGCGACTGTCCCGTATTCGTTCCCAAGGCAAGCCAAAAGACGTTCAAAATAAGAAGCTTTGTTCCGCCCCAAAACGTGGTGCGGCTAGGGCGACAAGTACAAGGTATTTATAGGGCACGTCATGACCACACATTCCCATCACATCATGAGAAACAGTCAGGATCGCACATGTGCATAGGGGTATAAAAAGTCTCAAACGACTTGAACAGTTCCGCTAAGTAAGACTGAGTCAAGTGTTTTTTCTTTTTTCTCACGGCGGAGGTGCCCTGGGACGGTCACAGGGTGGGCGCCCTGATAAAATTCATATGCAGTCCACATGATTTACACGCTTTCCACAGTCTTTAAAGTATGTGCAAGTGGAAAAGTCGTGAACATACAAGATCCGGACGAGAAAAGACATCGCTGAGATCAAGGGTGAATGAATTCTCATCGAACTGCATAAGCCGATTGAACACAAATAATTGTCGAGCCCTCTCTCCACGACCACCCGAAGGATATACGCCTTCCGACCCCACAAGCTGTTGCCGAGGTAATGAAGCAGCGCCATTCGACAGTCAATAATGTGACATCCTTGAAACATTAAGTTCCCTTGATCCAACACATCAGCACGGCAAAAAGGTAAGCCTTGCGAGGTGCTAACATTTCGATTATGTCCATCGACTGTTTCATCATCATCATCATAGACAGCAATACATCCGTGGTTCACACTGATGCTTAACTGCTACACAACCACGAGGAAAAAGCAAACCCTGCACAGAAAGAGAGAAGAAAAAAAAGGAAAGGGGAAGGGACCTAACCATTAAAAAATAGCTACGTCTACATTCAAACAAACAACATCAAGGTGCCTACACCCTGTAGACAAACAACCGAGCTGTAAGTGAAAGTAAAGCGTCATCAGCAAGACAGCTTCCTTGCGGCTTTCACTGTCCCGCGTCATTAAGTACACTCACTTCACAGACAACTCGGACAAACAACGAAAACACTCACATCACTGAGCTCGGTTAGCCGCCATCTCACCTAATGTCTCAAGCCACCGATTCTGTGAGTCGCCAGAGCTCCAGCCCGAAAGACGAACCCGATCTACAGTAGCCAACCACCTCGTGAACGGTTTCATTTGTCTACGCTAGGTCATCGTCTGTCCACCTCACACCTTGTGCCAATCGGCCGCAGTGTCGGCAAACGACTACCTGGCATCCTTCGTACATGATCTAACCATCTAAGTCTGTGTAAGTGTAAGGACTGAACGAAAGAACTCGTTTGACAATCAGCTCCAAACACCCGCTTCCTAATCTCCTCGTTACTCACTCGTTGGTGCCACCCGATAGGAGCGATTGAACGTAGACATTGGTGGTCAAACATCTGAAGACGTTTCAGGTCTTCTACCCTGAGGGGCCAGGTTTCGCTGCCGTACAGTAATACAGTCCTCACTGTTGTCTGATATACGCGACCCAAAAGCTTCAAAGAGATACCTTTCTGTCGCCATAAGTGCCTCAGATCAGTAAACACCGCCCTAGCCTTAGAAATACGCGCCTCTATTTCATCCCCTACACCTTCGCCGCCGACGCTGATGCAGCTTCTCAGGTGTACAAACCGGTCGACAACCTCCATGACTTCATTATCTAACATTAAATCTGCGTAATCACAGCGATCTTGCAGAAGCACTTTGCATTTCGAGGCTGCAAAGCGCATTCCGAAGTACTTAGTAAAACGTAAAATGGCATTTAGAGTTGCTTGTGTTGCTTGAAAGTTGTCAAACAGCAACACCTTATCATCAGCATAAGCAAGATCAGTCAGCCTTCCACCAGGTAGGAGGTCCACACCGGCATCTTGTGACTGCCGGACACAATCCTCCATTACTTCGTCCATGACGAAATTGAACAAAAACGGTGAAAGGAGACAGCCCTGACGAACGCCGCTCCTGGTGCTGAAACTGTCAGACAGCTCACCGTAAACCCTAACCTGAGCAGAAGTATGGGAGTAAAGCGCCGACAGTATGTTCACATACTTGGTCGGTACATCCCTGCGATTAAGCGACTCCAAAAGTGTAGATCGATCCACCGAATCGAACGCATCTTTATAGTCGAGAAATACGGCAGTTGTTGGCCGGCGGTACACATGACACTGCTCCAAAATTTGACGAAGGGTAAAAATGTGATCTATACTTCCCCGATCAGGACGAAAACCTGCCTGTTCTTCTCTAATGGTTACCTCACGAACGGCAGAGTCAACGAAGTATAATGGATGCCAGAACCCTTGAAATGACTGGAGTCAAACTAAGTCCTCTATGGTTTTCGCAAGAGCTCCTGATACCTTTCTTGAATATAGGAACTATTATCGCGTGACTCCAGCACGGAGGGATGGTCTCAGTCGTCTGCACAAGTTGAAACAGCTGAGTCAAGGCCTCAACTAACACCTCTCTACCTTCTTTAAAAAGTGCCGGCACGAGATCATCTGGACCAGCAGCCTTATTACGACTGAGAGCCGAGATGCAATTGCGAACCTGTCTCAGTGAGTGGTTCTAAATCTACCGACCAGGGCGTTACATCACAAGTTTGTGGAGGCAGCACGGTAGAAGCAGTAGGTCAGCTAAATTGACCCTCAAAGTGTTCCGCCCAACGTTCTAACCTTCTTGACTTACTATAGATTAGTGTACCATCTGCCTCGCTGATAGCTTCACTGACAGACGGTCGCCTGGGATCAGCTTAAAGAGTTTGCCGGTGTTCCCTGCAGCAAAAGCGACTTCCATTTCTTTAACTTTTACCACCAACCAAGCCTCACGATCAGCCTTTAGACTACGTTTCAGCTTCCTACGGATATCTCTTTTGGACTTATTAGGTGAACTACCAGGAGGAACCTTCCGTCTGGATTCTAACTCCGGAGATTTCTCTGAGATCCAATGTTTATTAAACTTATGTACCTCTGTGCCGCATGCTACAGTACCTACTATCTGAATAGCTTGTGATATTTGTGTCCAGTAGCTATTAAGGTCTTCGCAGTGAGTATCACTAAGGCAGCTCGCTGACAGCTTCACTGACAGACGGTCGCCTGGGACCAGTAGCACGGATCAGCTTAAAGAGTTTGCCGGTGTTCCCTGAAGCAAAGGCGGTTTCCATTTCCTTAACTTTTTCCACTAACCAAGCTTCACGATCAGCCTTTAGACTACGTTTCAGCTTCTTACGGATATCTCTTCTAGAATTATTATGTGAACTACCAGGAGGAATGTTCCGCCTGCCTTCTACCAACTCCAAAAGTTTCTCTGATATCCAATGTTTGTTAAACTTATGTACCCCTGTGCCGCATGCTATATTACTTGCTTTCTGGATGGCCTATGAGATTTGAGTCTAGCAGCTATTAGGATCTTCGGAATGAATACCACTAAGGCAGCTTTTTAAGCTGGTTTGGTACTTATGCTTTACCGATGGCAAAGCCAATTTACCAACAGCCAGTCGTTGCTGTCGGTGGGGTCGTTGTCCAGCAAAAGTAAGAACAAAACGACAACATACCAATGCATGATCTGAGTCCACGTACGTGCTTCAATAAGAACGACAATCTTGAATGGAACCAGACCACCTGTAATCAACAGCTATGTGGTCTATCTGAGACCAGACCTGATTCGGAGCAGGCGGGCGCCAAGTGTAGCAATGACGTGAACGAGGCCTAAAATTAGTGCTGGCTAAAAACAGCGTATGCTCAGCGCACAACTGCAACAATCACCCACCATTATCCGATCGATGTGACGCTATCCCAAACCTGCCATCTAAACGAGATTCGGCCTCACCAAGGCGGCCGACCTCAGCATTCATATCT
>JTDE01001869.1:72492-123420 GCA_014338405.1 Paragonimus skrjabini miyazakii | reverse complement strand
GATTCTGTATGTAAATGCATTTTATTATTTTCCGTAGAGGATTCAGAAGATGAATAGAGTTTTAGCTTTAGACTCAGAAATCAAGGAAAAATCTCTCGCTGAAGTAAAGAAAACTTAAAGGACCAACAAGGTCCGAAATACATCATCGAGTTAGTCTAGTCGAGTCTAACCTGTTTGATGTCTACTTGTTGACCGTCGGTTGTGGACAGTTTGATACAGTAGTATTCTTCGTAACGGCATATGATATTATCACTACGACCTCTGGCGCTTATTGTTCATTTGCATATCACTTAATTGAACATACTGTTGCACAGCTGTCGCTCAATGGGTTTTCAGATGTCCATTCGGGTCGCACTCTTCTCATTGACTCGGTTCAAAGCCGAATCTTCCTTCTATGTAAGATCAATATTACAAAACACTGTTGAGACATTTTCGGGTGATATCCTGGTATCACATTCGGGTTCCGTACCCCAGTCATTTAAAAAGCGTATTGTTACCGACAAACCCTATTAAGCATCAGCATGGGTTCAAATCCGTACATGTATTCTGTAAGACATTTCAGTGTACGGAAGCATATTCAGTTGTCAACTACCCAAGATGCGCCCTAAGCCTCACAGATGGAAGCTACCCAGGCACTACACACCTTGTTGATACAATATCCACGTTGTTTTATCGGATATCAGATACATTCATACGCGCGTACGTTGTCAGTACAATCATGCAAAAAGACAAACTAACAAACAACATCGTTTATACATCACAATGGCAAGGCCAGATCCACCAAGTTAATAACATTTACTTTGTTCACCATGTTAATGACTACGGCAGGTGATGAATTAGTGAGTATGTTGCGGATAAACATTGATCTCGGATACCTAAAATTTTACGGATCACAGGTTAGCCAGGTTAGTCAAAAAGTAACGTTTTAGTCAGAAATTTGACGTAATATTTTGAAAGACTTCAGAAAGTTGCAAGTTACGTTTAATGAACATTTGAGCCCGAGTCGCTGTACAAGATCACGCCGACATCACTCTGGTTTGCAGTGATGGCCGAATCAGTTAGTGTGAATTATGTGGTAATATATCACAGATATTTTCACACTTGGATTACTGACAGACAAAAATAAGCGTTTTAGAAAAGCGGAATGGTATGAAGAAAGAAACAATTGTCCCGTACAAATTTCCTCCCCCTGAACTTTACAGTGAAGTGGGTTCATCCTTTTGACATTGATCGTTTCTCTTTTCTTGCAGCATTATTTACACTGATCATGGTTCTCTCTTTGGCACATGGCTTAGCACGAGCCTCCAATGGGTTGCATTGGCATCTGCTAGGAAGTATCCTACACGCTCCAAACTCATTCTTTGACACCACACCAAGCGGTCGAATCGTGAACAGGTAGGTTGGATAGTCCTTTCGTTAAACATTAATATATCATTAAAAATGCCACTCCTAATGCAAAATGTGATAAATCCTCGGTGTAGTTTGTGTTGGATACCACTTGTAAATCAAAATCCCACGAATTATAAATCGAACTGAGTAGTGTGAAATTGCAGTGAACACCATCATGGGAATTTACCTGCCCCGAGTGTTGGCTAGGTGAGATTTAATTTTTGTAAAATAATAATTGTTGACGCAGTCCTGTGAAGCTTCTGGAAAGTTAAGCCTCCCCCGTTAGTCACAAAAGTGCCTGTCAACAAATCGGTGAAAATGATCACACTCAACCTAATGTCGTTATCTAAAGCCCAGTTTTTACCGACATCTTGTTTACGATAACAACTGTGTGGGGTGTTCACGCTTCGGCAAATATTCATTAGACAATAATTTCAAATAAAAGTGTACTAGATATATTGCCAAATAATTAACTTTCGTTTGTGCAGAATCAGAAATTTTATTAATCACTATACGTTTATTTTGTGTCAACAAATTTAACTGGTTTCATATGGACCCAAAGTAAATCAGATGTATTTGAAAGCAATGCTGCGTGCACAACAAAGTTCCTTTTGCCAGCTTGTGCCCACTCAGCACATGGAAACATTCTCTGGTGTCCATTTAACAGGAAAAGCGTCTGCTTGTCACGATATATTGATAGGTAAGACATACGTATAAAAGCACAATACTGTTATGTTAAATGCGATTTCTGGAGCCATTCCACTGAATATGCACAGAACATACTTGAATTTAACAAACAGCAATTCATGGTTAGCTATGAGTAAAATACTTCATCTGAAACTTCCATCACTTGGTTAGCAATGCTTCTGTTTTTTAAAGGTAGGGCATGTTATTTTGACATTTTACTTCGTCTGTTACCCATAGGGCACATGGAATAACTATTTTTAAAATCAAAGTTCGTTTGAGGTAAAGTTGGTCATTTTATCAGATTGTGTTCAAATTAATATGGGAGAAGTGGTTAATTACAACAAAAGTTTAAGCAAACTGGTAACACAACTTAAATCATATTATTCATCTCCGATGGAGATAGCTTATTCACAAGGAGAACATTTGTAACAAAGAAATTTCAAAAACTCGCACTAGCAGTGAAAATTACACAACAGGACAAAAGGTTCTGGACCCCCCCCCGAACATTCATGGATGATTTTGATACCAAATGTCATATCTAGTTATACGAGATTAACACTCGTCACAATGAAGTCAATTATCTGACAACGTTTTATTTCTAACCGGTTAATAAAGTAAAGCCCAAAAACACAAAACATAACTAAATGTATCACCTGCCGGAAAAAGATAATATGATGTATGACATCCGTTTTGCCCTCTAATCTCAACACACCGCATCAGTATGTGTATCGTCGTTGAGTGAAGATGTCAGTTGGACCCTAGCTGTACCATTATTACTTTTAGACACCCTTGGACATTTTTGTACGAACGCATAATTTCGCATCCGTTTAAGATTGCCAGACAAGCTTGTCCCGAATAGAACCGATCGAGTTTAAGACTACAAAGCGGTCAGTCTGTCATATGTATTCCAAGAATTTGAAGCTAACGTCTCCGGAATTGGGAGGAGTAAATATAAGATGTGTTTAGTTGGAAGAGGATGCTTCTTTTTGCATCTAGTGAGGTAAACATCTAGAGTGTTGACGTAAAATTTCTATATTTTACCTATTATGCAGACTGGTCACTCCACCCAAACTTCAGTTGGAGTAAGCCTGAGTCGTCATGACTGACCTACTATTGACTCCATTTCAGAAGCACACTTCTTCCTACTGATGTTTGTTCAGATGTCATCGTAGCTAATCGTCTGCCTCTGACTGCTTCTTGAGGTCGATCCGTGTCAGTGGTGCCCACAGTCCAGCATTTGTAAACTCCCTAATTTCCATGTGCTAATGTTGCACGATCCTTCGTCCATAACACAGGAGACTCGTGCTGTGTGTTTCAAAGTTCTTTAAGGTTAAAAACAGTATATCTCACAATGTTTGGTTTTATCGGTCTTTAGAGAATTTTTCATTTGTCTTCATGAACAGCTTATAAATACAAAGTAGCTGTCTATGATTGTGACGTGAGATAATCACAGTCACATGTGAAAGCAGTATCGACGTTATTTGCAAAACATTGGGAGGTCTTATGGCTTCATCGCAAGATGTATAATGAATCGTGGTGGTGGCTCGATGTACGACTCCAAACAGTCTCCCCATATGAGCCATCCCTTTTATTTCATTAATTATTTCCGCCTTTGTGTACGGTTAATACCTCACATTGCTGATAGTCACAGTGATTTAAATGTGTAAAAGGTTATACCTCGATCATTTAT
The DNA here is from genome assembly GCA_014338405.1 of Paragonimus skrjabini miyazakii. Classification (NCBI taxonomy): domain Eukaryota; kingdom Metazoa; phylum Platyhelminthes; class Trematoda; order Plagiorchiida; family Troglotrematidae; genus Paragonimus; species Paragonimus skrjabini miyazakii. Next base: position 119,654 of record JTDE01001869.1, on the reverse strand, counting down.
CATAATTCAACATCTCACAACCTCTACAACATTCGCTTGGATTAACTAGGTGGATGACACAATCATGTAGAGATTCAAATCGGGAGCAATCAGACTGCTACTAACAGCCCTCCTCACCGATCTTTTTTTCATCAAGGCAAGTAGAACAAATCCTAATCTTCTTTGTGCCAACACAGTCAACCCATTGCTCCGCAGGATGTGCTTGTGACTAACTAGAAATTAGTGCAAAATGGTAATGACAGTATCAATCCAGAATGCATCAGTAAAAAGTGGTTGAGCGGAATTATTAGTCCACCGCTTGGGACATCGTAAAATGACTTGATATGAGGAGCTATCTGTACGGCGCAAAATGAGATAAACATGAGGAATGCTGATTTCAACAGAGCTACACAGCGTCAAATTCAAGTGCCATTGAAAGACTCACCAGTAGTGACAAAGATCTTACTTGTATAAAAGATAGTATGTGATGGTTGTAAATGCAAGTTATCAGAATTATGTGAGAAATGAGAACTGGAATAAATTAACATCATCGTCAAGTTGTAAATCCACTGCAGATTAACCCGAGTAATAGGTCATGCTTAAAATTTTCACATGGGCATATAATGAAACTAAGTCAGGATATGTTTACGTAATTATATACGGATCTATTATGGACTAAGGAAACTTAGGCGCTAAAACAACAGAACTCCAGAGGACCATATATGCTAAGAATTACAATGATGGCTGCCATCCCTCAGATACAGAAATTCGTTTTTGATGCGATCTCATCCACTTGCAACTGGATGAATCTATCAACCGAAGAACCCAACAGGCTACATAAAGTGTTTGACATTTTAGTTTCTGCCAAACTAGTAGACTACAGAATCAAGTTACGCAACTGCTTGTGTCGAATTCACCTTTGTTGTCACTTCCACATGCTTCATTCTTCTAACGATAGTAACTTGAACGTGTTTGTGTTCTCATTTCTATAATGTTGAGCTATACTCTGCTACATTCAGATTAAGGTAGTATTCTGGATTCTGCGAGCCCTATACATTTATAACATTGTAATCATTCCATGTAATTTAGAGAAGAGTATGGGCGAAACGTTACCGACTGTTTATTCGTTGACCTCTTTATGAATTCCAGTTAAGCTTCAGGCATATTCCAAAGCAACAACTAAGCTAACAATGATTTTCATAACCCTGGCTGTAATGCCCACATTTCATTCATCTCCAGCAACGAGTCTAAACATAGATGAAAAGCGGCCTTTCAGTGCCTGTATGGAAGTGAGAATCATGAAAACACAACATCGTTACCTTCACTCAGGACCAGTTTACTGGATAAAAAAGCACAACCCATTTTGGAACAGGCTGACCTCTCAGTTGCATACCCAACAGCTGCAAGACAGAACAATGACCATCACAACCAATAGGTGGACTGCGATTAACACTGTGGTAAAGAATGAATTGGTGATTATCAACGTTTTATAGCAAAAATACGTTCAGCTTGACTCAGTTGTATGACTGCAAATTAGCATGCTTATAAGAAAACGAACTTGGATTTCCCAGTGTACATCGTCAGACGGGCTGTTTTTCATTTTGGTAAAAAACTGCATTCTGCCGCTCGTTAGTGCAACAAAGCGAACCATTTATTTAATCCACTCTTCGATCTCGTTCTAGTGATGGTGGTTTCTAACTGTTTGAATTGCGTGGTAACTGCAAAGCAACTCGGCTTTCGAGATGTTCAGAAAGTACCTGGCGAAAATCCTGTGTTCACAACACTGAATTTACTACTTTTGTTGTTAAAAATCTGGTTCGTTTTCATGGTAGTTACATCTGACGACAGATTATATGCTCTCTGAATGCCATTTATGTAAAACGTGTTGTATATAAATACGTCAACGTCTATTCGTGTTAACTAATCTGCCACTTAGTTCAGATATACCTCAAGAAACGTCCACTTGTATGCCCATTTTCGTTGTCATTTTCAGATTTTCCAGTGATATTGACACGGTGGATGTAACAATACCACTAAACCTGCGAATTCTGTTTGTTAAGATGGCGGATGTGACGTCCTCTCTGGTCCTCATTTGTATCTCCATCCCTTGGTTTCTGATTGCGCTGGTCGTACTGGCCTTTATCTTCGTGATGGTGCAACGCCTGTATATTTGTACGGGACGTCAGCTAAAACGGATCGACTCTGTTCGAAGATCCCCAATATTCTCACATTTTCAAGAATCGCTCACGGGAGCGATCTGCATTCGTGCCTATGGAAAAGTGCAAGATTTTATTAGTAAGCTTCACAGAGTGTGGCAGTTCACCACGTAATACTGAAGAAAGTTGATTCGCAGTAAAGGTAGTGGTCTATATGCGTATAAGTCTATTGTTGGGATAAACAGTGTTTTTCGCAATGCACAAACCATCACAGAATTTGACGTAGTTTACCAAAACCAAAGCTACGTGTAGTATCAGAACATATTTAGATATTGTGTGGTTACCTTTTCCAGCTTCTAATAAGTGTTTAGTCGAATGATACTGGGATGATCCTCCACTCAATTTCACTGTTATTAATACCTTCAATGACGTGTACTCAATTTTGTTTAAAAAGAATAAGCTAGATTAATCATTCTTGGTTTGAAATCAGCAACATGTGTGAACATGGAATCCTTGTTAACGAAAGCTAAATACCATTATACTGATACTTGTCCTAAGTGCACACTGGACATGCAAGATCTCTTTCACCCCTATAACTTCCATCAACATCATTACTGGCTGTGTAGAACGTAAGCGAATATGAAATATTCTTCGCGAATTACAGTATTCAAGTCAGTTGGCAAACTCATGCAAACCAAACCTGATATCAGCTTGTAATAAGGTATTTTGTAGAAAATGAGCCCAGCTACGATCTGAACTGCCGCGGGAAAAGAATTCTTCTTGGACTGACCAGCTTTTGTAGAAAGCCTCGAGTATTATCCAATCAATGTTTGTACGCACTGATATATAACCAATATATTCGTGTTACCTCCTTGGCAATAAAATAATTGCTTTGTTTGTGACATTTTTGATGCTGTTTTCATTTAAATGCTATGCTTTCAAGTAAATCTGACTTAAGTTGCTTCGTTCAACTCCACAGAACTGGGTCTTCCGTTGATTGTAGTTTCTGTTCGGCTTGTAACACCTATTTCTACGAAAGGTAACTATATATTTACGGTCGACAGATCTTTTTCATTGTACAATAGGCTATTGAGTAGACAGTGAAAAAGTTAGTTATTGTGTACACATGGAAGGTGTCAGCACAGATAGGATACAGTCGTACTCTTGCGATCAGAATGACAGTACGTACTGAGTACCGTTTCATTTTTCTTTGCTTCAGATAAATCGGACCAACTTATGGATGAGAATCAGATAGCCTACTACCCAAACCTTATCTGTTTACGTTGGCTTGGTGTTGTGGTTGAAATTTTGGGACATATGGCAGCTCTGTGTGTGGGTCTATTCGCCATTTCTATGCGCACAACTATTGGAGTGGGGTTTGCTGGATTGGCCATCACGTTCACCTTGAAAATCGCTAATTCGCTAACATTTCTGACACGGTCTGCCTCTGATATGGAGTCATCGTTGGTTTGTGTGGAACGTATCAGAGAATATTCGGAAGTGCCTCCAGAGGTAATCAGGTTATCTACATTTTCAATTTCGCCTTCCTGTGGTTCAGAAGTTTCCATGTACAAGCACGTCTACACCAGAGTATACCGTTATTTCAATTCCTTCACGTTTACACGTCCTGACAAATTTCTTATGTACCACAATCCAAGTGTTAAAATGTGTGCATATGAATAAATTTAACTCTGAATGTTTAAGCTCTAATCTCTGGTGTCAATAGTCCACAGAGTTCAAGTTACACGGCGCTTCTTCTTTCACAGGTAAAGAAGTAAATAAACTTGCTTTTCGATGCGAGAATGTCTCAGCATTAAGTGGATCTTCTGGTTACAGTATTAATCACCTGTATATGGTTATCGTTTCCGAACAAAGGATGTTTGCGATCAAAATCTGTACAGTTCACGCGAAAAAAGAAATGGAGTTCACTGTTGATTAGCATTCTAACCGGAGTTATATAGCAATGTTACCTCTATTAAAAGCCTAAAATTTCATGTTGTAATTAGACATATGACATGCCATATTAACAATTTTGAAAAATGTTTGTGCACACGTAAAATATATTGTTTGTTAACTGACGGAACTCGTAAGTGTACAAAGAAGGGTTAATTAGTCGGTTACTCGGAGTATTTGCATATATTCAGACGATGTTTGTTTTAATACGATCCTGACCATAATGGATTCGGCAGCCCTCTGGTCAATGCATAGAGGCATGGATTCAAAAACTAAAAGTTGACTTTAAGAGCTTTCTGACTCGGGTCGGACGAATGATATTCAAGTGTGTTAGGCACGTTACGAGGACTGGCACAGAAGGGAAGCACACTGGCAGTGTGGACGGGAGACATTGAGTCCCCATCAAAAAAATGTTGACATCTGTCACTTATATCGAAGTGGAATGTATACTTTAGTTGCACAGTGTACAAGTTCAGTGCATCTTCACCAGTGGCATACTTAAAGCAGTCAACCCGAACACACAAATATGATGCGCATGACGAGTTCTCAAAGAAGATTGTGAAGACGAAAGATCATTATCAAGCATGAAACTATGTGGGTTCGTTAATTGTACGCACACATAACTGGTCATAGTTGTATGATCAGTGGGGTTTCACTATAATTCACTACAACCAAAAGTAAGTGAAGACAAGTAAACACGCTGTGCAAAAGATATGGAAGTACTGGCAACTACCATTCTTAGGAGATGAGCATTCCAACAGAGTTCGGAATAAAACCAAGTCCAACTTCTCTTGAACGCGTTAGTGCTACTTAGTTGCTTTATTTTATACCTGTTTCTGGGAGTAATCCCGATAACTGATAGGTATGTCGCACCTGACCAACTTGGCTCACGTTATCCATCAGATCAATAGTAGTTCCTATGAAAAAAATCAATGCCTCCATCCCCAACTATCCGAACACAATTCAAATGGTCGAGCCACATGACGGTACTATCTAGCAGCCAACCAAGCAAACGTGTAACCCAGAGTTGTCAACTGCAAAACATATCCACATGGTACGCACATGACCACGATCAACTCAATCTTCGCAGCATTGCATAACTAAAGTGCAAGACGTTTTAGCATGAAGTAAGCCATATTGACCAAACAAAGCCAAAAACCTCTATGTGCAAAATAATTCACCCATGCTGCTTATTTTGCTCGACGATGAATTCCTGACCCGAGCCTCTCAGCTGTTCATTTCCTCTTCATACAGAATGTAGTTGTACGGTTGAATTGGTGGGTTGAGTAAAACGCTCGGGAGATAAAACTAATTTTCATTAACCTGCAACGTAGAACTCCTCGTCACTAGAATGGACTCAGTAAAGAGCGTCTAAAGTTTTACCACCATATTTCCAAAGTTTGCATCCCATACACCTTATCGGATAAGACTAAGGTATACACGAGTGCATGATGTTCAATCAAGCTTACGAACATTTCAAATGGCAGATGGTAACCCGATTGCAATTTTCATGAACATGTCACATTCAATCATACGCCATAAGACTTGCCTATGCTCCTCATTTTTCAGGCCTCATGGCGTGCAAACAATGAGCAAAAAATGCAGAATGAATGGCCATCGGCGGGCGAGATTGTATTTGATGAGTACTCAACTCGGTATAGACCTGGACTTGAGCTGGCCCTGATATCATTGACAGCACATATCAAAGGAGGTGAACGAGTAAGTTTGACCATATCAATTACAGTGGGATGATAGGGGAGTGTGTATGTGCTTTTTGTTTGCTGTACACGTTGATATTTGCTGTTACCTACAAAGTGCGTCATTAGCAAAATTCTGGAAAGTTATCCAGTTCGTTCATAATAATCCACTTTAAACGACTACCATCAACGTTTCTCTTCAGATTGGGATAGTTGGGCGGACTGGAGCCGGAAAATCTTCCATCGCACTCGCTCTATTTCGTCTCATTGAAGCAACTTCCGGAAGACTTTTGATCGACGGTGTGGATATCAGCAAAATAGGACTTCACGACTTACGAGAGAGCCTTACAATAATTCCTCAGGTGAATTGTTTTCTCTGTCAGACTGAATCGCAACTTCTGCACGTCAGAGGGATGGTACGATTATATTCGGCTACATTTGGCTCAATAGCAGCAAGAATAGACTGTTTATTTGGTTTGTCGCAACGTCGCGGTATCCTTTTTGAAGAGTAGTTCAATTTATTTCAATTTCTTGAATACCTCATCATTCTTACTGCTTTGGACCTCCATTCGCTGTGACGCTTAATAAATCTTCTGGGGGTACCCGTTACTCTCCAGAGTCATCTTAAGCATTTCTACTTCTTACTCAACGCAAACAGCGTGCCAACACAACCCACGGCTTCTAAACTTTGCTGAAGCCATCGCGATAAACAAGTTCAAAGCTGTGTTGTGTGTACAGAAACAGTTATTTTTGAACACGAGGTTGTCATGGGCGTGAGTCGTAGTGAGTGTTATTGAGATCACACGACTGTACGTTTTGTTTTGCTGTTGGTTTCTTTGTTTATTTCCTTGACTATTGTACACGTTCAGTGAAAATGTTTCCATGTTATTGGCTGTTTGGTACTGATCAGCCAATCTTCAGTGGAGATAATAGAACCGATCAAATCTTCAGTTTGCCTACTCACCTGCGTGGGAGAGGGTAACTCTCCTGTTACCTACGGTCCTTGCCTTCATAATCAAGACTTCTCTCACTTGTTGAACCTTGCCAGTTGTACACACCTTCACGACGGTCGGGATTTCAACACTGGCTGTTGAGTAACCTCATCAGTTGCGTCCCACTTAAGTCGAATGTTACCATGGTCTCATAAGTGAAGTAAGAATAGAGTTGGCCCCAACACGACGGTTTTTAATTCAATGAACCATTAACCATTAACGTAAAACTAGCAATTTTTATACAAACTGCTGGTTTTACGTTGGCGACTGATGAGAGTAAATCGAAATGTTAACATCTCGCGATATATGTCTTCTCTTTGTTTTGACATAATGTAATTGTCTGTTTAGTGGAAAATACCGGTTTTGTTTTGAAAAAAAAGGGAATCAAACTTGCTCTTAGTGTTTGATCATCGGGGTGACGTACACAACATTAGTGTTTACCTCGTACTACGAGCAAGACAATAGACGGGATTTTAATCATGAATCGGCATAACAAAATCACAGTATATCAAGTGTTAACGTGCATCTAATCCATGGCACATGTCACCATATTGGGGCTTTATCCAGAGCGTTTATTTTTTTTCCAAATGACCAAAATGGTTACGAAACTGGCTGCGATGTTGGGTCGTCCATGTAGTCACATCATGTTAGCTGAGTGGGAGCTAACAGAAGACGGAAACCCTCACCCAGCGTTTTTCAAACACTGCAAATGGTTCATCGAATCGCTGTATAGAAATGCTTAATAGGAATTTAAAGAATACCACTCACTGGCTTTTTTCAAACAGATGTTTTTGAAAGTGGACTTTTAATTCTGTCTCGATTATTTTGAGATATTCCTTAATAACATTTGGAAAATACAAACACTTTTAATCGTTTCATGCCATTCTGTTTCATATAAGACATTACTGTGCTTCGAAAACCGAATGCACTGGGTTGGAAATTAAAATACTTCCCGGGTAAAACTGGCTAATTGTATGATGCGGCTGTGAAGCGTATTGAAACTAGTTGTTCGGCCGACTCGTTTAGAAGAAATTGTGAGTTTTGTACTACATGAGAGTATGTAACACGTCGAATACATGTCCACAGCTGCTTACCAGAACATCAAATAGACTAGTGTCTAAATTGTATGTAGATGTTACGCAATTAGCTTAGTTAATTTACCTTTATTCAGGTGTCTAACGAATGACTATGGCAAGTTTAACATCTTCAACTCTCTCTTATGTGTGCAACGACGGAGAGATCATAGAAATGTCAGTGGTCAGAACGCGGCCTTTAACATGTTTTATACTAACCTCGTAAATTCAGCAAGCTGGCTGAAGCGACTGAGAAAGGCTGTTGTTTGACTGACCAAATGTATTACACTCACTTAACTGCACCGGTAGTTTAGTTATAAACTGAACCACACCTGATGGTGTTGTTGAACGCGTTTTGCTAAGCATTGTTGCACGTCCTATACAGTGTATTCTACAGGGATCTCCCGAGACGTATAAAGAATATTAGTGCTGTGCTTTGGCTTAACTGAGGTTAGTTGATTAGGAATTCTTGAACTCAAGCCAAATCCATAAGACTGGTTAACAAACAATTAAAGGTTTTCGTTCATGCTACAAATGTCATTGGTGTAATCCCTGCAATAACTTTTCTAGATAGTTCTACAGAAAGCCAGAGAGATCAATCCGAAACACTAACCTCAACAGTGACGACTAGGTCAGTGCTGCGAAAGCGTGATTTTCCGCCTTTATCAACTCATTTTCGTTCACACGAATGCATGCTGTCCAGCTAGTATTCCAATTATGTTCATTTTCGAGCGATACTAAGTTTGTATTAAGCCGAATTCCGCTGTCGCCTTATATTAGTTTGGCCGCTTCATGGAGTGAACGGGTATTACATTTTGGCTAATTTAGTTCGGGATAATACCTAACCAAATCAGATACTCATTCGATCTATATCCCGATGCTCACGCGTTTTTTTAAGCCTGAGTTCATTTCAGGACTGCTGAGCTATGGTAGTCGACTAGCTTTTCTGCAGACTTCCTTACTTTGCCGCAGTATGAAATATTTTGTTCAGCTACTCTGCTTTCATTTACGATGTCCTCGTATTCATTGCTTGAGTGTATTTTATGAGGCTGGCACGGAAAAATACACAGTTTAACCAGTAATTCCTCGACTTTAACACTTGTAGTGGCCAGTTTGATACTTTATAACGTTTTATTTCCACGGGCAGTCACTGAGTCTTTGCATATGCATTTACGTGGGCTATTTTGTGAAAGAGTGGTTTCTACTCAGTTTAAGTGTTAGTGTACAACGCAGTAAGTGTGAATACGTTATCTTTTTGAAACACGTTTAGCCATTTTCCTAGAGAACCATAACGTTTGACCGGTAATTCTATGACACATTCACTAATGTTGACTTGTGTCTAATGTGTTTTTTCAGGATCCCGTTCTATTTGCTGGCTCGATAAGGTTCAACCTGGATCCATCTGGTACCAAAACTGACAATGAGATTTGGCGGGCTCTAGAGGAATCTCATTTGAAAGCCTTTTTTCAAGAGCAGAATTATCAATTAGATTTTCATTGCACGGAAGGTGGCGAGAATCTGAGGTGCTTTGTCATTCGTTTTTACCTTTACTAAGGTGGAAGTTCGTGCTAATGTTTCATTGTGACAGAATCTAAGCTGTTCACCAAAACGTGTTATTAATCTGTTGTAGGGAAAAGCTTTCTGGTTTGCATTTCCGACTGTGCGTTTGTCAGAGAATAACTTTTGTCGAACGGTTTATAACTGAAATACAAAACCAAATGGAAACAGTTAAAAAGAAGTGAGGTGAGAATCTGTTTTTGTCTACGCATTCTAACATGAAACATTGAAGCAACAGTCTGTCGACTATGAACATTTGGTAACCTATGCTATTGAATTGGGAATGTTGTCTTTCACGTCCTAGAAAAATAAAGAAACTCTCAACATTTCACGCCGTGAACACAATAGTTGGTGTCATGGTTAATTATGGATAGAGTTTGATTTAACAATAGCTTACCTACTTGGCAATCTATATTTAGTGGACAACTCTTACTCCTCCAATTACTGTCAGAACAGGAAGGTGTGCTAATCAATATTCTGGTGTAGGATAGAGTTTCTAATGAAGATACTGTGAAGCGTACGCGTTTCAACCAGAATTAATTTAATATGATTGGCTTCTCTGGACAAGGGTATAATCTTGAACCTCGTGGGTATTCTGACGGTTCGTCTGTGAATACTTCAATTAGTTCCGACGTTTTTCTTGAGGCAGATCCAGTAAGTCTGTTTGCTCGATACCTTGAGTGAGTGGATTCTGGAGCTTAAAACAGGGAAGCATTCATAGTGAAAGATTTCATGCAATCATTAAACTAAATTCAATCGACTTTATGAAGTTCAGGCACATAATTTTCAGGCAGACATCTATTGCTAAAAGCGTTAAGTCTCTTTTGCACATGGAATTATTTAGTTTGGCGTCACCAGCTTACTAACCATCACAGTTTTGATAATAAATGTGTATAACTTTGCAATTGTTCGCAATAACTAGGACGTTATCATTTGGGAATCATTGATTAGCACCATGCTTATCAACAATCCAGTGGTTACATAAAATTTCTACATCTCAGGCACCCTGTCATTTACTAGACGCTAGTGTTATTCAGTTGGAAAACCAATGTCACTGAGTAGTTTAAGAGATATAAAGTACACAGGATGGATACCGAAACGACGTGATCCAACACCCAGTTCACATATACAACGACACTAAATCATATTCACTAGTCGCTAATTTGCTAAATATTCTATGCATTCATCTTTAATTAAAGGTGTGTCTATGAATTCTTTCAGAATTTTCATTAATTTGATTAAACGTAAGAATATTTAAAAGTATGTCGAATGAGCAAATAATAAATCTGCAACACTGAATCACATTGAGCTATCTGAGTAGAGTAATAAAAAAACCTTTATTTTAATGACTGCATTTCACACACTCTCTTAAGTCAAACCTTTGACTTCCAAAAAATACGAAGTAGTTAGTAAAATATCTTTTGAAACAGGAGCTAAGACATATGTGGTTAAGGGCTATATCTAAGCAACATTTATTGAGTGATACTCAAAAGGTGGAAACATGGTTTCATCCATTACAATGCATTTAATGACCAGCAATCGCAGCGCCAGCATTGCATCTCTCCTTATGCTTCTGATGAATTCTCACAAATTCCCAAGTGTGTCGAAACTGTTGTGATTAACTGTCAACACCCGGTCTTATGCTCACACAGAAGAAACCACTCGTCAACCTTTGCTTGCTGTAGGTTTAGTCCAAAGTATTTTTCATTAGCTAAATAGAGCTGTAATTCCGGCCACTTCATCTAAGATGTGCTGCTTTTGTTTTGATGCAAGCCATATGTTTACAGCTGAAGAGGGTTTGTAGAACGGTGTGATATCGTAAGTTTCGTCCGTCTATTCTGTTCATATGACCAATCCATAGAGAGAAGAAAATTTACGTCCGTCGACGGATGGCGTATTAAAAATGTTGCTTACAGCATGGACCGTCAGCGATAATTTTCTGTAAGCCCATGAGCACCCAACAGATTATAAGACGAGTGTTAACTTAACATGATTCATAATGTTTTCGTAACGTATCCCAAAATGCTATTTTGAATCATTTTGAAACTTTGACGGCTTTTGTATCTTCACGTAAATGATGTATTATCTCAGTACAAAGGTTAGCAAAGTGCAAACGTCAAAAATAGTACTCTGTTAGTCTGATCCATTTAGTTTCAACCTAACATCGCTTTGAATTTTTTTTTACAAGGAAACTTTCGTGTGATGGATGTATTTTCCACAATATACGATTGCTGGCTACCTGCTTATATCTTCACACAGGATAGGATTTATATGGAATATTATTCATTACGGTGTTGCTTCCATTCCATTTGCCTCTACTGAAAGCTTGGGGCAGCGCCAGCTCGTTTGTTTGGCCCGTGCCCTGTTGGGTCGCAAACGCATTCTAATCCTGGATGAGGCCACTGCTGCGGTGGATATGCGTACCGACGAACTGATTCAAGAGACAATCCGTACTGGGTTTGTCGGGCATACCATCCTCACGATTGCTCATCGATTAGAAACAGTCATGAACTATGACAGGTAGACTCATTGATGTTTCAGTCCACTCACTTTTCCTATGTCTGCCTTGGTGATAAGCTTATGCAGTCCTCTTTGCCAACAATTATGGAGGTGCTAACTAAGAGTGGCGAACGATTCGCGTCAAACCAGGCAGACTGTCATTTGGTTTCTTTACGGTACAGTCCTAAATATTCTATCATACATAAAACTCATCACCACCGGAATAAGGCTGGCAGCTCCTATTCGCATTGTTCATTTGCTTCGCTACTCTGCGAAAAATGTCTTTTAAGAAGAAAGTGCACCGTTTATGTCAATCGTGGTGTAGTGAAACCTATCTCCGTAGCTTTCTTTCAGACCTTTCGAAAACTTCTCAACCCATTAGACACACGGTGCAGCATTGTGTTCCCATGAGAAACTTCGGCGCTTATCTCCCTAAACAGTAATCTTTGGGTATCCCAACTATATTTAAACAGTAAACTAGTATGTGCTGAGTACTTTACATTGTCAAGGGCAAATGACAGCCCAGTACATCATGAAATATAAAGTGAATGTAACCAGACAATGTGTGTTAATACTTGAAAAAGTCAAAAAACAAGACAAAGAAAATACACTGTTCTGACAACTTATTAGCAGGTTGAAATGTTACAAGGAATTAAAGTCCAACTCCTCGTACTACGTTTGTTACTTCACTATGAATTGAGGTGTCCGTTAGTCCAACGCATCAATCGTGGTTTTTTATCAGGTGACCGAAGTCTACTGTGTATGTCTCGGTTCATAAGAGAAGAGTGTAACCTTCTGGAACTCATGAGTCGTACATATGAAAGGGCTGTCTTATGAACAGAACTGTATGATAACAGCCGGTTCGGCTATTTCCAATACGTTTTCGACACCTGATAAAAATTCACGAAAATACATCAGTTCAGTCTTGTAATCATGTTACCGTAGTATAAGTGCAATGAGACTGGACTGCAGCGGTTTCCTAACAGGAAACTATTCTGTCAGTTAGAGCCCACGCACAAACTGTCGTCAGCAGAACTGGGATCACTGGACGCCAGTTTCAACGTTGAATCTGGTTGCAAGAAATGGCGATTAAAACAGTTTTCCAACGAATGCTGGACTTAAGCAGCCGAATTGATCAAGTCAAGTTCGTGTAAGACAATAACGTGTAGAGCAGTCAAAACGCAACACGTTTATCGCCCAGTGGCAGCTGCTAATATAAACGCAATGGTTTATTTTCACAAAGACTATAAGTTTTTGTGTCGAACAGACTACCGTTGTTCTCAATGGAGTAACTTGGCACTTGACGGTAAGTTTTAATGGCAGAAAAAAACCCACTTATTTATAAGGTCCCTAGACGAACAATACAAAATGAAACTTTGCTACAAACGATTTGATATATTTCAACTATGATCACTTCCTAGTACTTCGCAGAGGTCTGAACAGGCATAACTGTGTACCAACGTTGAAGGTGTTTTCTTGCTGTGTTACACAAAAATGTTGAGGGCCATTTTAAGAAAAACGATGTAAGGACAATTCATTGTAGTATTCTCATAGGTAGTACGGCCGATTTGATAATTTTAGAGAACCATTTACAAAGATATCGATTTTGGCTGAATTCGAACCAGCGAGCGTAACAGCATACCAAAAAGCGGCAAGTTTTCTGCAGACTGAGCTGCAAGGCCATGTCGGAAGCTCAGAACTTCCACATATGTACTCTGCTGGATTATCTGGTAAATTTCGTATGACACAATATATTGGATGGGTAACTGAGTCCAAAGTTGAAGCTGTGGAGCTTCCGGTCAGGCAAGGCAACTCAGCTGGTAGAGCATTTGTTGCATCCGAGTATGTTGTTACTTTGGTTTGTTTGAATCCAACAGAAATCCAGATTTTTGTAAGTGCTTTTCCTCTGATTCTATGTATTTTCATGATCGTAACTTCATTCACCTGCCTGAGATTGATCACCTACCAATCAGTTCTTCAGAATTTTTCTTTTCAATTTATTAGGATTTTGGTACTTCAGAATGGGAAAATTATTGAATTCGATACACCAGAAAAGTTGCTTGCTGACAAGAAGTCCGTATTTTCCGAGATGGCAAGAGAAGCTGGTGTGAATAAACCAGTCTCTTGAAGTTGCACTAACGGTATATTTCGAAAACTTTCGTTATTGAGTCAAACCGAAAAATAATCGTCCTTATCTTCTAAATGCTTGCATTCGAAACATTTGTCTTACCTTACAAAAGCGTGTAAATCTAGTGCGGTTCTCAATTAGTTAGTTTCTAGTTGCATTAACTACCATTGTGATTTTATCTTATATTGAATTGTATGAAATGAATAAACTTGATTCCACTGTACTAATTCTATTTTTTGCAACTCTCCTCTCGAGGCGATCGGGCAACCTGATCTTTACTCACAAGCGAAAGTGATTCAGTGTTCACATATGATAATTCGGTCGTGCTTAATGTGAGGTCAATGGCGCAGTGGTAAACACGGTTGCCTCATGAACAGCGTGTCCGGGGTTCAAGTCCCGGCAGTGGCGAGGATATGCACTACTGATGAGTTCTAATGAGAGCGAAACTCGCATCTAGTGCTTCTTTTCGAAAGGAGCCGACTGGAATGTCTATGGAAATGTGACAGCTACGATCAATTGTGGGTGATGTTGAACATATATGTAAATAAATGATTCTTATGCAAGTATATACTGAATTTTGATGAAGAAGTCATACACCAAGCAAATTGCATTTATGTAGGTCGGACACAACTAGTCATATAATATTTAAAAAAAAACAATTTTCCATCAAAACTATCTCAACTGACATGTAACAACCAATGAGAGTACGAGTTTTCGGTAGTGCACTAAAAGACTCCTGACCACAAAGCTTTAACTTTAAATCATGTTTTTAAAAAATAACCCATGGAAATGCTTTTTCGATAGTGAGGCAATCCCATAGCTTGCGTCAACGTGTAGGTTCATGAGATTTGTTTTCATCGAGAACGTTCGTGGCGCCTATCCATTATCAACATATTCCGGCTGGTAAACAGAAGTGATGTTTCTTCGCTGTCAATCCCGTTGTGACTTGTAGTGTTACGCTATATTATTACCAACAATGCTACCCTAAACGTTGTTTGCACTTCGGATCTCTTTCTAAAAGTAAGTGAGCGGAAAAGGGGTTGTCCGCACCGCAGCCTTCACAAGACCTCATTCTATCAGCCTATGGCCCTGAAGTACTCTTAGAATGTAGTGGGAGGCTACTCGGAAATCTTCGTTCAGGAATATCTATCTGAATACTCGGCAATGTACACAAGAGGTCTTCTATATGAATATGATGTTACCCTGAAAGGACACTTCGAACACGCAATCCAAGTACACATCTAAAACGTTCTATCCGTCTGCGGTGTCTACAAGCTAATTACCACACCGCACCGAACAAACGACATGTATAAATTGATAGGTACCGTGTCAAACACTTAGAGTAACACTGAGTTCATCTGCTCCGATTTCACAACGTTCAGTTACCTTTTTAACAACTTCGAGTTTAGCCAGCAGTGACCATGAGATAATGTCAAAGACTATCTCCCAGTAAGTGATAACACTAGGGTTAAGGTACTGTGAATGCGATTCTGGCACATCGGTGCACAGCAGCAGTGAGCACGCGGTGCAAGAATCTGATAGGCCTCACCTCTGTTGTGATGGACAAAAACACCACCAACAGCTCTCGCAGTGTTGTAGTGATGGTATCGCTTGCAATATTCACTCGAAGATGCTTATATTGACGGATCCAGGTTAACGGAATGCCAAACTGCCGATTTTCAGGAGGATTATGGTACTCTGAGTTGATGATTCTTATCAACACAGATGAAGGTTGTATTAAACCGTCAAGATGCCTGTAAGGTTCGCGTGAAGATCTCGATATCAGCACAGCGTCTCGGAAAGTTTTGTGTTGGATGACAGCAACAAAGTGACAGAATAAAAATCGATAGTCAAAAAAGAGAAAGAACCAGAGCCAGCAATGAATGACAGCAAAACATCCGGAGCTCTAACTAGTTTTTATCTAGAACGGCGGAGTTGACACAGTTTTCCGTTCCATGGTGAAAATACACAATGAATACAAGTGCCAGAATAGTATATTACATAACGGGGTAAACAGCACGTAAGTCTTCCAAAAAAATCACAAGCCAGCCATCCGTTAACACTTAAACATATTCACAGTCTTGTTTTCACTAAACAGTATAATTACTATTCCAGTTGGTAGTGGTTACTAAGGTTGCGACAGCTTAAATTTGGCTTGGGATGGAATCAAAGAAAAACAGTAATATACACGAAAAAATAACATAGGCCAACTTTTGTTGCGTTGCACATTTGTTGACTGCCGCTAATCAAACTCTATAGTTATAAATTAATTTATAGACACTGTCATGATATATTCGTTTGAAATACTATATGTATTCAAATGTACAATGTGTGATACGACTTAACTAAACTGGATTATGTACCGAGGCAGTTTATGCATACTGTAATTGGAGGTGGTCCACAGAATTGTGTAACGGGAATTTGTTTGGGTTTGACGGAGTGTTAGATAAGATCACAAAGCTAAAGGCATAATGATGCTTGTTCACATATAACTCCTATGGCACTGACATATCAGTCTTTGTTGGAGTGCCATAGGTATACGGTAAATATTCCGGCAGCCCATCGATACTACCGTAAAACATGCCAAACTCAAACAGAGAATCTACATCTGGTCTGTTTTTAGTAATCGACATCTCTATAGAATTAACTGCGTGTGCTCAGGGTGCGACTTGCCGGCGCATTTCCTAAAAGTAACCACTTAGAAATTCACTACGTTTGGCTGATTCCTTTCACAGAATTTGTTGGCCTAGACAGAGGAAACCAAATTACACCGCATTGTACTGTGTTTGTGCGCGCTGGATGAGACTAGAACCTAAGACCTGGTAATCTGTGATTTGGTAAGTGCACTTTGACGCCAGTAGAATTGTATGGCTTCCTGACAATGCTGCTGGACTCAGTGAAAAAATATAGCCTAAGGTGTTCATGCCAAGAGTCACGATGTTCTTGGAACCAGTTTCCTTATTCCCTTCCCTTTTTGCAGCTTTTTGTCTTGTACTGTTAGTTCTCATTATACTTCAGGCCTGTTGTGTTTTCTATGGCATTGCTTTAAGTTACTGTGACTAGTCAAAGTGCTGACCGTAGAAAATATACAAAGAGGCACAAATAACGAGAGTTAGTGAGCAATTGGATGACGTAATCCGAACAGCAAACCATCTTTGTCCATCTACTGTTCAAGACAGACAATGTTATTGGGATGCTCAACCTCTGACTGACAGAAAAATGGGCTCAGTTATCCTATAATCACCTTGGAAGTAAAAAAATTTCGATCTCCGGCCAATCTGTTCTTGTTTATTCTTATCTCAGCTGTTGCACGACGAAACATTCAGATCAGACAACTAGGCATTCGTCCAAATGGATCAACAAATTGGTCCTATCTGGTTTGGGGGCGGTCTGGCTATTACCATTAACAACTAACTAATAGTAAACCTTGAAACTTTCAGCTATCGCACTGACTTCGAACAGGCTTTTCATGTTGCTCACATAGTTCCCACCACCCTTACGAAAATGATGCGACAACGACACTAGCCATCATGCAGTCGATCATTCTTCAATTTCACAATTGCCTTTTTGTTCTCTATGTGAGATCACACAAACCTTGTGGTTGTTACGGTCAACATCTACAGCACAAGTTTCTGGTTAACTGTGAGTTTCAACTACCTTTTTTGTGATGTCGCTTTACGTGAAACTCTAAATCACTCGTCAACAACACTGAATGTACGCCGTCCGAACGGTCAGTCAGTTTGTTTACGGCTTTCTAACTGTTGAAGTGGACCAGCCATTTTATGTTTAATCGCATTTTAGTTGCTATTGCATTCACAGCACATTCACCTGGTCGTAGCCGTCACACTTCCATAGGCCTCCCAGCCATATTCTTTCGAAACAAAGCATTTTACTGGGGCCTACGTCCAGTTAGAGGTGATCAGTAATGCACATCCTTCTCACAGACGACAGTTGGACCCCAGCTGTACTTTCGTGAGGCAACCTTGTTGATCATTGCAAAATTTACATCACACTACGTACGACTGAATCATCTCATGCAAACGCCCAGCCACATTTGACTGTGAATACCGTTCAGATTTGCCTGATCGTGTCGAGCCAGACACAGCAAATATGCTGTTCACTCCATTCGGTGGCCCCACGACTAGTACTTCTCTTCTGGCTGACACGGCCAAACGCATCAAACTTGTTGAGCAGTATTTTGGTTTTTCAGCTATTTGTTTAGTTCAGTCGAATATACATATTTATATTGGTTTAACAAAGCACTACCAAATACAATGGTTCTTGACTTGTCCTGTTTGACCCAATGGAAATTTTCGAGAGATTACGAGTGTACAAGAACCTCTTGACATCCAATGACCCAGCTCGATAGTTCGGTCTCAAAACCGTGCTTGAAGACATGGACATAACGAACGATTTTCTCAATAGCTGCATTGGGCGAACCAAAAACACTAAGACTGCTTGGGCAACTCTTCTTATGAGCCGCATCCGTCCGGACGCGATTTCCCATCATACAGACAAGTCTATTTTATAGTAAAACAATTATACCCCTTCAGTAATTTAAGCAAAACAATTAAAAGACGAACTCTGGTATATGCTAGCATTTCGTATTGGCTCGTCAGTACCAAATGACCAATAAGACGGGAAACTTCCAATTCAACGTCCGTAATACTTGGAGGGTATGAACAAAGAAACCCGGCGGCTGCTCGTTGCCTCAACTGCATGGTCTTCCCAAAACTCACAAACAGGGTATGCCATTTCGACCTATATTAGCCATGTCTAATTCACCTCAGCACAAACTGGCTAGATGGTTGGTCGAGATTTTGAAGCCAGCATTTCAAAAGTTTGACAGCTATAGTATCAAAGACTCGCTGGAAATTGCAGATGAGTTGGATCAAATCAACTTCAAGAATGAACACCTGTGCTCCATAGATGTTCAGTCTCTCTTTACCGGTGTCCCCCTGAGAGATATTGTTGACTTTGTGTGTGAACGGATTGTTACCGAAAATATCCCTATGCCCATCCCAACTGACTACCTGAAAACGTTACTTTTATTGTGTACGGAGAATATCGGTTTTACTTTCTAAACACACCGTACAGACAAATCGACGGGGTAGCGATGGGTAGTCCATTAGGCCCTCTTCTCACTAACTTTTTAATGTTCATGATAGAAGGACAACTAAAAGATATCATCTCACAACTTTCACACTACAGATGTTATGTAGATGTTACCCTGGCCATTGCCAAAAGTCAAGAGCTGTCTAAACAATTTGTCCTGCGGCTTAACGGCGTTTATCCCAAACTCAAGGTGACGTGTGAACTAGAGGCTGATGACAGTCTGCCTTACTTGGACATACTGATCACACGAAAGGCCGACGGATAAATAAAACTTGGCATTTACAGGAAACCAACATGGTCTGGTCAGTATACGCATTTCACTGGTTTCAACCAGGTGAAATATAAGCGGGGCGTAGTGAGAACACTGTCCACCAGAGCACGTCGCATTTGCACACTCGATTGTGTTGAGCAAGAGCTAGAAGTGCTTAAGACGACTCTGGAGGGTAATGGGTACCCCAGAAGCTTTATTCAGCGTCATAGCGAATGGAGGCTCAAAAGCAGTAAAACTGATGAGGTCCCGAAGAAATCAGTATATATTGAGCTACCTTTCAAAGGGGATATCGCGTCGGTGCGAACAACTCAACGAATTGCCTCTTCGTTGATACGTACTTACACCGCAACCGAATTGAGGGTCCGTAATCAGACTCGCAGGTTACCTGCGCCTACAATCAAAGGTCAACCTACTGGCGTCAAGTCACACTGTGTTTACCAATTCTCATGTAAATGCGGAGAAAGTAACATAGGCAGAACCGATATATCATTGATCCCAGGAATGAAGGGACATATACCTAAGTGGGTTCACAAACAGGTCTCAAAACTGAACACTGTAGTCACAGAGTATCGTAAGCTCCCAGCTTCGTCGATCGGACGACACATCCTGTCAATTGGCCACAACGTGCACCTGACCTCAGCCTTCACCATCATATTGCGCCACCACAACCCATGGTTCCTAAAATTGGCTGAAGCCATCATGATAAACCGGCTCAAACTTGTGTTGTGTGTACAAAAACAATTATTGGTGAACCTGAGGTTGCCTTGGTCCTAATTCTCAGTGAGTGTCATTCAGATCTCACGACTGGACGGTTTTGTTATTGTTGGTTTCGTTTTTCATACCCCCCAAGTACTGTAGACGTTAAATTGGAAGTTTTCCGTGTTACTGGTCTTTTGGTACTGATGAGTCAATACGAAATGCTAGCATCTTTTATATTAGTCTGAACTCTTGCGATATGTGAGACACCGATAACACGTTACGTACGAACTGAAAGAGCAAGAGCGCAACGGTTTCATCGACTGTGTGCAGAAAATTTGACCACAGAGACGCTCCGATAGGGGTTATAACTAATGTTGCGAGCCAAGAACACAGATGGTGGAAGGGTTATTTATGCAGGAAATTAACACATGGGTTATGCATTTCACATGACAACAACCAAAAATACGCATCTGCATACGGTGCTGTTATCAGAACATCTAGTTTGTCACAGATTCCAATGCTCAGTTCCTACGTGTACCGAGAACCAGTTTATGCCATGCTACACTCCCATGTTTTTTCTTGTATTTTTCCTGCAGCAACTTCAATGTCAAAATACATGCTCTCGCCTCACTACTGAATAGCAGTGGTGTGAGTAGTACAGTGTGATCGCCTCTCCTCACTACATTAATGGATGGTCTCAGTGACAACTAGCCTTGCTCACAGCTTTCGGTCAGTCCAAACGTTTTTCACAACCTACAGCATGTTAGGTTTGAAACCACGTTGTTTTATGTATTATCTTTAGGGACAAAATCCTGGGGTCTAACACACGGGCGACGAGATAGACTTCGAGTTGCAACTTTATAATTTCTATCAGAAGACCAGCCAGCTGACTCCCTAATCAAACACCACTCTGAAATAGTTTGAAGATAACCTAGTTAGCAATGGTTGAACCACGAGGCTACGTCACCATTAGGCACCTTCTCGTCATGCACGTAGAAATATTCTCACGACACATCCAGGCAATAGAAGTAAGCATACTGTTTATGGACAGAAATGATTATACATAAAAAACTTCATTTATTCTCGAAGTTTTGAGTAAGTTTGTCAAACCGGTTGCTGAAAATGACAAGACAGTTCTGATTATGGGCCGAGTTGTGGATAAACTTAAAGGAATTTGCTGGTTGAAGAAAATACAATCACCCAGTTGGACGAACGAATACAACAGACTCTAATATCCCTGGCTTATGCATTTCGGTGAATGCTCAAAAGACAAAGCAACTACCGAGACCAGTTCTTGTTAAGTATGATTCTACTGAAATGCTTACGATGGCAAAACTATCGGAATATATAGCCGGTAACATTAACATTGTGGACCTTTGCACAACTGGACCCTTAATGGGTAATGACAACAAGCCAGTAAACTTGTTCGTCGTTGCGAATTTTCCAAATCATTTACGAGACGGAGAACGTCACCAGTTGAAAATAAAATTTCCAACATTTATTTTGGATGGTGCAGAATCATATGAATCAAGTAGACTCCGGCAGTGCAGCGTTATATCTAGGCCTGTTCACGTTTAATTGATCTGCCTGCAAACGTTAGGAAACAGTGTTGTGACTTACTTTGCTGTTGTTGGTTATTGTTTTTCAGTAGCAGTGATGTAATTTACAAGGACAATACGACCAGCCTAAATAAGTTAACTCAAAAACAGCATATAGCAGCAAGTTGATAATGATCGCAAACGGCTGAGAACTTAACGTACCAAACAATCAACCAGATGACGCAATAATCAAGAAAGCTCTTTGGAATACTTATTAACATCTCTATCGTAGACTGAGATTGTGAAAAACTCTCGATCCCTAGACTCTTCCAAATTCTTAGTTACCCAGCTCTCTGCCTATATAAAAGTATTTCGTATTGCAGTGGTGACGAAGACACACTCCGGGATAACACGCAATAAGGACTTTAGTATTAAGCTTTGGTGCATGCCGCCACTCACGCGGCACAAATCAACACCATTGACCTTGGGATTGATATGATCGTCCTTGAGACGAACAATGATTCTGAAGAATGTGGGATCATCTGTAGCACACTTGCAGACCGATTCCTGCGCCTGAGGATAATAAAACATCTCCCCAAACATACTGAGAACCTAGTGAGTGGTGTGACCCAACGTGACTCTGTTCGGCTTCGTAGAATGCCAAACACATGACACAGACCGGTCATGTGGTTGATCCGGCAAAGGCTTCCGTCTTGTTGATGCGTCATCACAAGTCCTTAAGCCATCCGGTGGGGTGCTGGTCGCGCGCAACACCTCGACTTTCTGTGTGAAAATGTTATTTACCCTAAGCCTTCGTCTGCCCTGGTTTGGACCATCGAAAAACTAATGTACATAAGCATTTGTCTTATCGGCCCAATTGTTTAGTGAAGTTGTGTTCCAGAGCTGTTATACTTAGCAACTGTCCATAGGATGTGAATTACTATTCAGTGTTGCAAATTAAGCCGTCTGATTTTGTTATTAAACTTTTAACTTGGAAAGAATTCTTTTTGTGTCATAGAAGTCAAAAATAGGCTGCTAGCTTAGCGTGAACCTCACAGAAAAACAACCCATTGCTTCGGAGATGCGGAGGCTTCACAGCCTCTTCTACAGTACTGTATAGTTAGTGGAGACCGAAGTTAGTTTAACTGAGAGCGAACTGTGTGCCACTTAATGACAGTATAGATCTTACAACAAACACTAGACCAACTTAACACTATTCGATCGAAGGTATTTTGCTACACAAATACCTCACACCTAGGTCTAAACACTTAAGTCAAGTTTTGCATTGACAAAATTTTCTGATGTATCAGAAGAAGAAGCTGCAGGTGAGAACACTTAATTATTGCGCCATAGGGGACGATAATAGGACCCAACGTTTGGAGTGCCGGATACAGTTAACACTCGCATGCGGCGCACGTTAATCTTCCTAGGTGTGAGCGAACACTAAGACCGATCCACTATAGAATGTGTGTTTCAAATGTGATCAGTTTCAGTGCGGCGATTGGATCAACCCACCCCTCTTTTAAGATATTCCTGTGAAATTGAGCTTATCCCACAAACGACTGCGTTCCCATATTTTGTTTATAACACATATGTTGCTGTCTATGTGATTAGTACTGATAAAGTGATGTAACGTCCACAACTTCTACCGGGTTATGTTTGTCTTTTGTGATGAGTGATGGCTCAGTTTCCTTAGTCCCAACCGATAAAGATTTGGGGACTATCCTCACGCTTAATTTTGAAGATATGTGTATGGATCATGATTTTTATGCCAACCTGGCTGTTCTGAATACCTTCATTCATGAACTGCAAATTATTTTAAATGTATTGTTTCACGCAAGATCCTGTATATAGCCACTCGTGCCTTGTTGTCTGTCACATGGTTGACGCAGTAACAGGCTCAAGGTTATTTCTCAAGCTCGAAGCCTTCGTAAAAATAAGTATAGACCGCTTAATGTACACTAATTTTTGCAGGTATATCGTTTTTAATTCAGTCTTTCTATGCAGTTCATCTGTACCATTTACACTCAACCATTAAATGAGCAACCGCCGCAAAATTAGCGATAACTGAGTGCCTACTTAATATGCACAAAGTAATGTTTCGAATATGCAATATTTACCACAGTAGTAATGTTGTCGCAATATACTGGACAGTTCAGTCAGTGATTTCTCACGTGTTATACAATACTGCATTGGCTGCATGCAGATGAGACAACTGAACTTGTAGGTTCCTCTCAATATACTCCGTATAAATTCCCAGGTCGTTTCGAAAAGAAAGATCTGTGGCTGCTGGAAGATGGAAAATGGAACGCTACAATTGGAACTTTTAAAACATTGAGTTCCCTTAATCCATTTAGTCAAACCAGAGAGAAGACATATATCGCGAGATGTTAACATTTCGATTTACTCTCGTCAGTCGCCAACGTAAAACTAGCAATTTTTATACAAACTGCGTATAGCAACAACAATTGAACGAACCGACCACATGGTTCTGACCTTTCACGCTCTAATAGTTCAATCAATTCCACGGCAATGAGATTGATTGCGTCAGCGCCTTCTGTGAACACAAAACTGACCGATGTTGTTCGATGAGCATTGCCTCGCTAATCGCTAACAGTTTCGGGTTGCGGTTGTGTAACAATATCTTGAACGATTTAACAGGGTCAACTAGGTGACCGGTTGCTAAAATGTGTGTTGGCGATCGATGAAGCTGGAGCCTTCGAGCTTGTTACCGTCAATAGGTCGTTTTTTCAGATTGCCGTTGATAACCACTTAGGAATGTGCTCAGCCATACGTTGATGCAAACGCCGATCTGTCCTGCCTATGTAGACGTCATTGCAACTGCGATGTCAACGTGAATAAAGTTAACTAATTGAATTGTTAATAATAAATATTACACTTAAAACATCCATTGCTTTTGTATATGCTGAATCAGTACATACGTAGGCTTCTGTGATAACAAATTTGCTCATACAAACGATTTTCAAGTGCAGAAGAACAAACAAACCGTCAGAGAAAGCTCTGAAGAATAGAAGTGAACACTAAGTTTGTGTAGCGTTGAAGATGGTGGGTTTCAAAAGGTAACTGTGGTTTTCTTTGAAGATGGGGGAAGTCCGTACTGGAATTCACAGGTCATCCAGACTAATTTCAGAACTACTCGTACGAGTGAACGCGCAATGGTCGCTTCACTTCTTGACAGGAATATAAGTTGTTACAACCCCATAGTAAGGTCATAAATGTAGTTGGATAAAAGTATTATTAGCCAGATGTGGCTCAGAAAATGGTGCTTCTAATTATTTCGACTTCTCAGGCTAAAATGTTAGCTCAAATGAGGCTGACGCTCCTGCGTATGGAATACACTTCGCTGTTGGGAGCACTTTCGGCTTGCCTCGTTGCTCTTTGAAAAGGGAACGTTATGCGAGGGTGTTTTGGGCTTCTTCGTCATTTCACGGATTTGTGTACTATTTGTACATTCTGAAGAATGAGTAGGACGAATTATCCATCAACTATGTGCTAGCTTTCAGTCAATATTACCCAGAAATAATGTAAAAATAGCTTAGTAGATGGAGATGACGTGAATTTAACGTCAGTTTTTCGATATACTATTTCTCATCGGAGCCATCAGGATTATATTACCACACCACAGCAATGTCAGCAGTTGCCAAGTTGTGTATACTTTTCTTGTGACAAAGATAGCCAAGGACTGATCCGGATTCATGTGTGGCATCGATGTTTTATCCTTCCACCAAGTCACAACTTGTATGGCCGATCTTGATAAAGCTTTCACATATAAACCGTTTCATTAAAGCCCGACCTTCAGATGTACGTAAGTACGAGGTCAATCTTCCTTCTACAAAGCCGATTATACAAACATGATTTCGTGATTCTCGGGTATAGTGGTTTCTGGTCTCGCGTACTTTAGTGCTCGTGCATTAAAACAAGTAGGCCAAGTAAAAGTTTGACCAATCAATGATTGAAAGGCGAGAAAGTGGGAATCACGTGATCAGCCCCGAATATACATCGTTGGTAAAAGACTACTCGAATGTCAATGGTGAAGTTAAAAAAACTGTTAGTAGCAAATCAATTTGTTTCTGAATACAAATATGGCAATATAATTCAAAGTAGTGCTTTTAAATTCCGTGGCTGGGTAAGTCATTTACCTGACTAAAACTTAATTCACTATATTTATTGATGTCCATGCCACACGATGAATGCACGTCTTGTGTCGTGGAGAACTTTGTGAACAGGTGAGGTTAACGTGAACGGTGTCAATGGTTAAAAGTATGTAAGATATTGTATTGTGCGGTTGTGCAAGTTTTATTATGTACATTATGGGGTAGATCATCTCCTTCTTACAAAGAAATGTAACATGTCATTGGATGCGCCTTACAAAAATTCACTGTATCCAGTTGATCGGGCAATCTAAACTCTGGCATACATGACTGACCACATGACTGACTCACACTTAGCATGAGGTCAGTGGAGGAGTATTGCTTACAATAATCTGAAGTATAACCGTTAACCTTAAATTACGAGAAGTAAGAAGCTCAAGTCTAATGTTTTCAATTTGAAGTGAATCATCAGTGCGAGAAAAATGGTTACGGCGTATGTTTCAGATTTGGTGTAGGAGTTATGGAAAGTGAAATGCATAATTATTAGTTGCTATTATATTTTGTATTTGGATACTATCAACTAAGTTGTAAAAATAGATTAATTCTGAGATTCCGTCTCTGAATTGGTAACTAATTTCAATAGGCTTAATTACGCAGTCCAACATTTTTTCAAGTCAATGTATAAATTGATTTCTATACTGGTTCTGTCGAACCATATATGTAAACTTCAGGGTTTGTGGGTTAAGTTGATTATGCGGTTAAAAGCTCCAATATTTAATAACAAAAGGTATTTGTTCAATTAAGATTTACTTAACTAAATCTAACGAATTAGGAATTTGCCACCGAATTACACGAAATATAACTGTAGATAATATTTCACAAACAGTTTGGAGCATTTAATTCTCACAGGTTTGACACGAATTCCATGTAATGCTAAACAGCTAATTAGTCCAACTAAGCACGTTTCGGTCGTTAACCGACACTTGAGACAGTAAATCATTACGGCACCCCGCAGATCAGAAGGTTGTCTTGAGTAAAATCTTTGTTACCTGTTCAATGAAGCGAACAGATATAGCTTTAGGCTCAGAATCATTAACGAGTGGACCAATGCAAAGAGCGTGCGTTCAAACTTCATAGAAATTTATTAAAACCTCCCAGTGAACGAACGAGTTGGCAGTTCTTTTTTGAAGAATTATCCACGTTGAATTAGATTTAAATAGTCCGGAAATAACACCAATTTAACGCAATTTATCTCGTTACTTGCATTCCTGTGAACAAAAATGCAGAAATCCGATCGAATTTTGATCAGCCGCTTCTGTTCGGAAAGGATCCAGGAAAGCGACAGCTGTACTAGATTGTATGTGGTGTTGAATTTGTGTTAATCAAAATTTGCTACTACTCACGAGTACTCAAAATACTATTCAACCATTTCAGTTACTTCGTTGGTTTTAACTTGAAGAGAAGTCGTAGTCGCCTGGCATTCGAGTGAAGTTAACATGACAGTTACTTTGTCTCGTCGCGAGAAGTTCGAGCAAATCTGAGCATCGTTCACAGTCAAAGTTGGCCTAGATTTTCGTATAACAACTAGGGGTTAGACAACGTCAACACCCTTGTCTCATGCGAACGGTTACTGGAGTACTTCGCTCGGTCGTGCCAGCGATATACCCTACTGATAAACTCCAACAACAGCGCTTCCTTTCGAATGGCGTTAGCTGAACCGTCTAGGTAACTATCACAAAGTCAATCATCTATGAGTAATATTGTGTGGATCTCAAGCATATCCACTAAAAGTGGCCAACAATTTCATTTTCACTGAATGGTTTTTTGAAGCTGATCTACGACAGGCGTGAACTCCGCTAACCTTTGATGTCCTAAAGCATTTGACCGAATTGACTCAAAAATTTCGAGTGATAATTTTCTTTCGTGGATAACGTCCTCAGCACTGTTCTATAATTTCTCTGGAACCGAATCTCATTTGGAAGGCAAGTGAAAAACTAAGGATAGTTTTTTACAGAACAGGCTGAAACGAACCTGCAATTGTACGTCAAAACATTCGCTAAGATCTCTCCATCAAATGTTTACACTTTTTGGTTGAACGAATGACTAGGAGTAGAAATACTGTGTAAAAGGCCTTAACTGTTGAAGGTCATAAAATATTTCTGTTTTATTACAGTATCTCCAGGACAACTTCACAGAAACGTTTCTCTAACGTACACCACATCGTTCGCAGTTAAACAACTTTTTCTGACAATTTGTCGTCACTTAACCTGGTATTTCTTTGTCTAATCTATGCACTTTTTGGGATCCCATAATAATCAGAACACTTCCAGCTACATAAATAATTGACCCAGACTGAGTGACGAAATATTTTAGCAGCATCCTGTCACTTTGCTGGCTGCTTTTAAAGTCTCCTCCAAACATTTGTTAATCTCAAGGCACAGTTTAATAAACTTTTTCAGATAAGGTAATTTTCGAAATATTTTGCTGATAAAATAAACATGACTTTACTTTGGTTTTACAAGTATAACCTCACTGAAAATTTTTATACCGTTTTATTGAAAATAAAGAATGCACACATTGCAAGACTGCAACATTTTAGTTATTCACTTCTGTCCCGGTTGTAAAAACATTTTACAGTATACGAGAAGCGACAAAAGTTGAAACCCGTTCGATTAGGCATTGCGTCATGAAGGAGTACTCTGTGTTCAAAGTCAGCAATTCTCTGAATCTACGTTCTTTGCATCTTCTCGGACTTGATTAAAAACAACGTAGAAGGGACTAGATTGCAAAAAATCCGGACTTCTGTTGGATTCGTACCAGTCAAAGTAACAACACGCCTAGAAGCTTCAAGTACCGTGTCAACGAGGCCAGGTCGAAAGCGCAGAAATTCCACACATGTACTCAGAAACCCACGCAACCCAACGTCATAAACTTCACAAAACAACCAAGGGGATTGACTACCTAATCAAGATTGTTCAAACAGTTCATGCTGGAACCAAATAACGCCACCGAAGGACATTGAACTTGTATTGATAAGAATTTGGCAGATACGATAATTTAGAATTGGGAATTTTTAAAATTAGATCTAGTCTAAACTATTAAACCTGCCAAAGTACTTATCAGTGAAATAATTGAGGGGAGACTGAAAACAAAATCAACTCCTCACAATATCGACCTTAACCCAGTCGGTTCTTGCATTAACAACGGAATCATCACAAAACAGTCAAGACCATCACAATGAAAGGAGCAAATGCATCAGTGTCAAACTATTCTTACTACCTAGCATGTGTCATTCGTATGCTGCTAAGTGAGTGACAAAACCACACTAGCAGGTGAGTTCAGCCGCCGTGATGAAGCCAGAAATCACGTTTCAAGTTCATTGTTCATGTGTTCAGTCTACTCAGTCAGAAGTGATTAAAAGTACTTGGTATTTTGGACAAAATTTCTGATTTTTCCAACAACTGGGCAACAAGGAGGGACGAAGCCATTGGAGTGGCTAGACAGATATATTATTGTTGGCGAAGTTAAAATCTGTTACCTTAGAGATTATGTTATCACGGTTAAATATACTCAAATAAGATTGGCAGATGTCGGGTATACTAATTTAATTTCCACCTTGATGTTTCTCAAGTCAGTCGTACAAAATTCTGATGAACTGAAGATGAGCAAGTACATTATAGTAAACGTAGAAATGGAACTGTAAACAAGACTGTTCAAGACATAACTGGCGCCAACCTTACCGGATTCAGTTATCATTAAAGTGGTCTACATGCATCTTTGAAACTGCCTAGTGACAATTAGGATTTGTGAATAAGTCACTGTAAAAAAACGTCAATACCTGGTTGAGAAGGCTGATAAAACAGTCACCCCATTGTTTATAGTCATTGACTTTTAGACAAATTACCGAGGCACATGGAGAAAAATGTGTTTAGTGTACTGATTAATGAAAGTCCAAAACTATTTCATGCTATATTTTTTACTGCCAGTAAGTTGAGTAATTCCGAATAAAAAAATAACCTCATCCATTCAGCTAAACAAACACACCCTCACATTCCCCATACCTTAGTACGATCTTCTGACTGATTGCACAAACATTGGTTTGTGTGATCATCGGCGGTACTCACGAAGATTTTTTAAAATTCGTACCATTAATTTAAGTGATATATTTTTGTTATTTTGACAGGCCGCCAAAATGTAATGACAACTTGTTGACAAACAGTTTGTTGTTGCCAAACTCGTCACTATTTGTTTTCGCGTTCATGCCTAAATGTCCACAGTAATTAATGGAGTAGTTACTGTTGACTTTCAGTCGCCTAAAATTTTCGACCCAATCATTCATTACCAAACCGAAAGTAAACGCACGACAAACAGCAAATTCAGCAAACACTTGTATCTACGGCATGGAAACCGAGCACTTTTTTAAGGTAACCAATACTCAGACTTATAAGAATGCATTGGTCAGCGGTCATTAGTTACCTGCTATTTCATGAAGTTGATCTACTTAAAAATGATTTGTAATAAACCATAGCCCTGTTGATCATCTGGCATTGTCATTATCATTTTCTTCGAGTTCTGCCGTTCTGTAGTTATCTACAGTTTAACAACCAAACCACGTTCTTCAGTATGTATTTCTGTTTTGTATTAACTTCATAAGAAATTGTACAGAGATCAGAAGCAAATCTGGGTTTAATAATTACCCCTTGCTGTGCAGTCTAAATATGATACTGTGTCTGATTAGATGTGCTTGCATTGTACCCTGTTGTGTGCGGCGTTTCTTAACGAGTTTACCGGTTAGTCAACGTCTCACTGAACGGCATTACCAGATAAAGGTTAAATTCAACTAAAAATTGATAATTCCCGATTAACGATCTTGATTTTAGTATTCCGGTTTCATTCATCTACACAAATAATGTGCGATCATTGACTATGGAGAGCTAAGTCAAGTTGGCTAATAATATAGAATTTAGCACGTTTGTCTTGTGAGGACATGAGTCGGAATTCTAAACTCAATCGTGACAAGAATGCTGAGCGAAACTAAATTAATAATGCAGTCGAAACAATTTATTCGGTGGATAAAACAAGTCACAATTGACAGCTATTTATCAAATTTCATCACACTTCCTTTGTAAATAAAATGTTAACTTAGCATGCTAAAAATACCCTTTCATATTCAGCAGACTACTGTATAGTCAGTTGAAATCATTGCATCGCTTTTAAATTCCACAGGATTATAAATGTATAAAAGATCATTTCATGTTGGCTTACGACTTGTTTTGACTGATTCGATTTTTCTGTTTAACAGTTTACACGAAAAGCAACCTGATAACCAAACTGACGTTTTTAGTTTGTGTGACTTTATTTTGAAAAACTGAGATGTTTGGTAAAAAGATTCTACAGAACGCCAACATTGGCATGGTTCATTGTGAGCCTACAGTTCCTCACTGTCAAACTCTCTGCGTGTTTGTGTTACGGGTACAATACAGAAGATAACATATCAGTAATGTTTGCACCAGATGGGTCGTAAGAACACTACAATCTGGTATCATTACGTATGTGACCATCAATAAGAAAGCAAAACATTTTTCTGGCGGGTCGACTGTTGAGCATCTTTCTGTCAGTTGTCCATCAACTACTAGAGTTGACTGGCTTCATCTTGATTGTCGTAGGTAGAACGATTCGTTGGTTCGACATGTCTTCGGGGACTAAGATTAAACACATTTCTACTCCCAGACTTCTGTTAACCAAAGCCACCCAGCACAGTCGAGTAACTTAATTGCACCTGTGAACATTTAGTGATGCGGCCTTGACAGTACAAAATAAACGATATGTAGACTGCCGTAATCTAAGTCCAGCAGCGGTTCTACATTTATGTCTACATCACGTAGTGGGCTTCGTATAGTGTTGAACTGAGCAGAACATTCATTCCAAAGTGTGTGAATTCCCAACCGTTATTTGTAAATGTAAGTCCTGTCTTTAGTTTTGTCTTTGACCTCCAATCTTCATTCACGAGTAGATCAGTGGTATGAAAAAATACTCTTTCGATAAATGAACCGTGGCTGGCACACTTGATTTTACACAATGCAATGCTAGTACATCATGCAATTTAACTTTGACGGTAAGTACTAGTAAAACATTGAGTCAATCCCTTTCCACGTGCTAGGTGTGAATGTCAAAATTTCTTCGATTTGGAGCAACTGTTAATAAGTGTCGGTGTTTACGTTCAAGAATTCTGATTACCAACGACCTGAACGAAGTCCTTTTTATTAAATGCTTCAACAACAAAAATGGGCTCAGTTCATAACAAAATACTTACACCACTTGGCAAAAAGTTTTATATTTAGTTTTGCTATGTTTATTGCTAAGAAACGTGCGTTTCACACTGATTACACCCGAATAACACTCCTCCAGGTTTTCGTCATTCAAATAAACAGAATATTTCAATTTGACCACCACTCATATACGACCGCAGCCTTTGCATTCAGAAAGACTTTCCAGCCAGCCTATTCGGAAAACAAGCATTACACTCGAGTTTTGCGCTCATTAGAGCTCGTCAGTGGTGAACCTCCTTGCCACTGCCGGGACTAAAACTCCAGTCACGCTTTTATGAAACAACCGTGTTGACCACTGCGCTGCGCCATTCATCTCCTATTAGGCACGACCAAATTATCAAATCTGAACGTCCAACCATTTTTGCTTATGAACAATGATCGACCGTCTTCTCTCGAGACGATCATTGCTCGAGTTTAATGTTTGTTGTCCAAAGAGGCTGGCCGGAAAGTCTATCTGCATGCAAAGGCTGCGATCACATGTGAGTGATGTTCAGCTTGAAATCGAACAAATCCTCAAGTACTCGTCGTGAATAGATTGTTGACAATCATAAGATGAACACTAACGCAGTAAACCGAATTATAGATTAGCGCACCATAAGTGATACGGCAGATTTTGAAAAATCTTGATAAACAATCGAAAACTTAACTTGTTGAAAGTTGCCTATGTACATTTGAAAAGCATGTGGACAATTTCACTATAGGCTGATTGAACAGAGCGTAAAGCTCAACAAGGACAATGGATTCCTCATGAGGTTTCCACTGCACATATACTGAAGTGGTGTACAAAAATTGCTATGGTACATCTAATATACTTAGAAGTCAGCTGATTGCAATAAATTGCTTCCACAAAAAGTGGAAAGTAAATTTTCTGAAACAAGTCTGTACCAGTCTAAAACCCACAATTGTTAACTGGAAGCTATATGTGAGCATTTTGCACTTTGTGCACATTCGTGAGTCTATCCAAATAGCCTCATTTATATAAAATATAACCTTAGAGTTTTACCGTTCTAATAGCAGTAGAAATGCTTCGACCTTGTTCGGCGGATTGCACATTTGCTCGGGTTTTGCGTTTAAACCGATCATAAACAGAGCGTTATTTTCAGAAATACATTGGGTCTAATTGGGCAGTGAACAAGCATTCATTCGGAAACAATAAAACTTCCCTAATCACTAAAAATTTCACATGCATAATGTTCATTCATAGTTCGTGCAACGTTGTATGGATGCACAAACATAAGGTCATTGGTGAAAATTCACAACTCGTAAATTACAGGACTGCTTTTTGCATAAGAAAGATATGTGGTGTGTTGCAGGCGACCAGTTGTTTGAAATGAGTGTTGCTCCAAATTTTGCTCATTACGACTGAATTTTTACTATTCGAAAACACACAATGTCTTATCGTACAGTTGAAAATTAGACCTGACTACATATGCATATCGCGTTAGTGAATACAAAGTTAAAAGGGCGAAATGAAACTTTTGTGTATTCAGAGTTTTGTAAATGGTTTTTACGTAATCATGCTGGTCTGCTTTTGTCGTATTTAACTTTAGACAGTGAATTTCTCCTAGTTATTCACCACTGTTCAAGCACCTTTGTAAAAGTCCAGATGATGTGGTTACCAGAATAGTTTTACTTATATGACTTGACATTAGTTACCTGATCGTGAACTTTCCTAATGTCTCTTTTAAAGTGACAGCTTGCTGTATCTTACTGGTTCTCTAGCACTTCGGAACAAACAGAATTTATTCGAACGACATAATCACCCTGGTAGCCAAAATGTTTTGGTTAATCCCATTCAACAGCACAGTGGAAGATTACACTTGGTCGATATAACCGTACATCATCAATATGTTTTGCTCTTGATGAAGTTGGCTCGCTGAATTTTGGTCAGCTTGCCCATTTACTAGGTTACTTGACAGTCTTAGCTACTGGTATCATCAGCCGATTCACAAGCTAGCCAATTCTGCTAATGTAAACGTCCCTATCGCTGCATATCTTCTGAATGTGATTTGACAAAGTAACTGGGATAGATTACAATGCCATAAAACACTGATATGGTTATCCTGACGAACTGGCATGGGGATCGAATCACTTTTGTTTAAACTGTGTTCATAGTGCATAAGATGGCGTACTTTAAACCAAGAAAAACAGAATACCAGGCTCTCAGCGGTAGAAAATCAGTCAAAGATCGTTCCGTAGGTCAATTTATTCTTTATCATCATTGCCGGAACTCTCAGGATTCCTAATCTCAATAGCTTCTGTGGACTTTGTCATGACTTTGTGCTTCCTGTGAAAAAATTCTCGAGTGACAAAGTGAAAGTAGAATTACGGAAAATATTTCATCTGCTACGGGCTTTAGTTACATTATTGTATACCTTTCGAAAACGCTTGGTGCCAAGATGATTGGGACATTTCTCTACGGTAGCGTTGGTAATTTTCTCTAATATTACTCAACCGTTTTAATAACAGTAATCAGCAAGACAGATATGTTAAGTATTAAGATATCCAGGTGTGAGCGATCAGATATTCTACAAAACGAATATACTAAAAAGGCATTCTTTTATTGCATAAGCACCACTAAGTAAACAGTGAAGCCTAACAAGGAAGTAGGTAACATTGTCAAAACTCTAGTACCCAAATCTCAAACGGTCCATAACTTTACAGAGAACGGGCAGTAGAAATTGTACCATGTCACAAATGGTGTCATGGTATCGTTCGCTTCAGTTTCCCTTGTCTTTTAATGTTTCTAGCGGAGCATGACATGGTAGATATATAAGTGGTTAGTCTTTCTGCTTAAATAAAAACTAGAAGTGTGTAATGATTCTTGATGCCCCCCTTCTAACCGACACTTCGTGACCGGTTTCGTTCTTGTTAGGTTGAAATCCTGTGAATGGGGGATGGAATGAGGGACCCTTCGCGTTACGAGCCAATGTTTTTATCCACTCGGCTACCAGTTCCATGAACATCACTCATGAAGGAGTAACTCGAAAGAAATTAAGTTATGATTTAGTTTTATCTGCAAGCACGATTACATGCACGTATAGTTTCATCCTTGTGAGGTACCCATGGTAATAGAGCAAAACTTCCCATTGATTCAGGTAGTACTACGGGGTGTGATGGGTCTGGAATTATACAATAAAAATGCGTAACAGCATTTGACACAACCTCGGAGATGTCACTACATAATTAGCACCCACTCGTTTCCAGCGGCATAAACCACAAGCAGTGCGAATGGTGTATCAATTCCCAACCTGACCTACACTCGTCCTACTATTCGTGGTCTTTAGTCCCCTTGACGACTGGTCTCTTCCGGTCACCGCTGATCACAAAATTCAAACAGTACAGTAGATGTTTTTTACGTGCAAAGAAGTGCTTCAATCAGTGTAGACTGGACACAGTATCACCCCCGAGTTGACGGTCCAAAATGTTGGAATTTTCTGAATACGGACCGACTGACTATAACGTTGCCCACATAATTAGCTCAATTATTGTCTCTTGGGAAAAATATGCGTGATCAACAGTTGACAGAATCTCTGACTATATAACTGTTTCACGGAAAAAGATAAAACGTGCGTCAAATGTAAACTGTTCTCACAATAAAATACACTATGGGGAAAATGGTAAATGTTCGTGAATACCTTTGTTATTATCTCAGAAACCAGATAAACAAAGCTAAAGGGTGAAAGACAACACTCTAAATGTATATGAAGCAACGAAGCATCTTAAATCTGTTGAAAATCGTAGTGAGCCTTATTTCACTGCATACCTTTTGATACACACCGTTTTATTTACTGTATACGTCCACATCATGTTCTCTTTTTGCCTACAATATTACCAGATCGATGTAAAATCCCTTTTCGCCCTCAGAATTTACTATCTCTTGGTGTTTTCGCACAGCGCATAGGGTTTACTTGACGACTCAGCTTGGGTTGACTTAAAAGTAGAGATGTGATCGCCATCGACTTATATTTTACTTCCTTTTATTAATTGACCACATACTTACTGACGAAAACGAGAAAAACTTATTCAGCGTAATCGCTCAAGCATTTTGGGTCTGAAAGTTGTCGTCACAATCGTAGAATTCTCACCCTTTAACACATAACCACTGAACATGATTACCTTGCTTTTTGAAACTTTCCTCATCAGAACACCTGAAAGCTTGAGCTGAATACAAAACAATCATCCATACCAGATGACATACTAACAGTGCATATATACGCATAAAGTTTCTGGATGTCTACACAAGTTATAACCGTTGTGTGCTTGGATTCAAACCGTGGTTTACTTCTTTTTTCTCTGGCAGCAATGTTTCCGAGTCAGTTTCCGTAATAATTACTGTTCAGTTACATATAGCACCTAACTGTTAGCGTTCGAGAAATTTAGTTTTATAACTATTCATGGTCTTGACTTTTGAAACATCTATTTTCTGAACAGGTAAGAGTAAATATGATAAGGACGCTGGATAAACAGGAACGGTTTCTAGCCAAATGAATGAAGTCAAATCAGACGAACACAATTTTTATATTGTTCAGTAAGCCACCGCTAAAATCTTTAACTTGACAAAGGTTGTCAATAGTTCATTTTTGCAAAACATATCGTGACAAGTACATTTCGACATTCCACATTTTGGACAAAACGTCAATTTCTCATCGCTGGGTTATGTGATGCCACCATGTCCACATAAGATTGCCTGTCAACAGTTGTGGACTGTCATTTTCTTGCCACATCCATTAGTTCACTATGAGGATTGATTTGCATGTGGGTTTTCACTGATAAGCCGTCATGAGTATTTCACGTTTGGTTTATGGTATTTAGCAACATTCTATGAAACAAAATGCAGATTTCTTCTCTAAACAAAGCTTTTTAATCGGTTTGAGGAAAGCGTCAACATGGCCTTCCAGCATCCTCCTCCTCTTAATCCTACCATCTAGTACGAGGACAGTCAATCAACTAACAGTGGCTGGAACTACACTCAGTCACAATCAGGGATATACGGTTCCTGCCCATAAGTGCTGTTAACCTGCAGACCTCGGACCAATTCATTAGTGATAATCTGTATAGGATTGTTTAGTTTCATCTCTTCAGGTTTTGTGAGAAATGTCTAAGAGGTCAGATGTGTTAGAATTCGTAGGTGATCAAATAATTTCGATTTCGTGAAGCGAGAATTATAGTAGAGGGAAAACGTCGTACTCAATGGAAAAATCACCCGATACTTTCTCTCTGAGACTAACATCTTTAATTTTTGTTGTTTCGGTGTCAGTAAAACCGACAAGGAAGAATAGCATTCCACAAAAATAATGTTTTCATCACTTTAAAGGTAACCCGACATGACGTGAATCACTGTCACGATTGTTTGAGGCCGAAAATCTGTTTCTGCTTCACTAACTACTAAGGTATGCCTCCAACTTCTATGAAGTTGTAAGTAATTTTCAATTGCAAGTCGTGTGTTGTAAACTCAGGAGCCTTCCCCATTGCAATACCAGAGGCTAAAAGTAGAATCTGTTTTCTATTATGAACTACCGAAAAGTAGCCGGGAACTTGGTGAGTGTATACTAAAGATGATTTAAAAGTGGTCTCTAGCTTCACATTCAGATAAACTTGTCTGACTTAACCCAATGACCAACAAAAATTGAGTCGAATATCATTTCTGTTTGAATCGTCAGGTTTGTGCATCCTGTTTGCTACCGCAGCCGGAATTCTAGTCCGTGTTTTCATGAAGTGTCAGTGTTTGTCATTCTTTCACTGATCTTCAATCAGATAGAACAGAATTATCCTATCTGAAAACCCGACCACTTTCTCAGTTGAGTAGTGATCAGTTTGTGAGATCATACAGGGAGGAGATACAGAACGTGGTTGAGTAAATCTGATCGGTCAACTGGCTCCCCTCTCTCTTAACAGGGGCAAAACCTTTGCTCAGTAAATTCACTGAATTTTATTAGTTCAAACTGAATGGAAAATGTTGATCGCAATGATATTGTTTAGAGTTGGAATGGCAGCTTTTGAACCTGCTCACGAGATAATCAATCAGACCCAGCATTAGTAGCAAACTTTTGTAATTGAGCTTTTCTGTATACAGTTTAGCGTCAATAGCGTGATGGTCAATAAAGTGTCCTTATAAGATGGTGGAATGCAGTTTGACACACCTTCGTTGTTCTTATCATACATGAGAACATTCAGTCAGTCTTAGGTAGACAGTTAATACACCATTTGTGTAGATTTGAACTTCACATTGCGGCGTTGTTCCGGTATGGCACTTTTCTCTTATGGTCACCAATTCACGCCATGAACATAGATGGCAGAAGCTATCATAGTGTAGAGTACTGGCCCATAATAATTGGGACGTGATCTTCAAAATTTGTGTTGTAACGGCACTCCAAGTCAGCGTGATTGAAAGAAGTGCAGTTCACAAAAATTTCCAGTGCGTGAAAACCGAAGGCTAGTCTGATTTAGTCACCGGTTGTGGAGCTGGCACGGTTAGGGGGACGACATAATCTGATCACAGAGCTGCAATCCATTGCGGTTCACATACCCATCCAGTCTTGGTTGAGCGATAGCCAAATACCGGACCCGCTAACTCTGTTCGGCAGTAAGATTACTAGGTTTATTTGAATCTGGTATGAACACCAGCAGTACAATACGATGTTCAAGTAATACCGCCTTTCTTAAACTTGCACGAGCCCATGAGCTTGTTTTGTTAATTGACTCATCTTGGTCATCGGCAAATTATGGTGCTAGGTTGTGGTGTACATAGTAACATGAAACAGGAACACCTGAGAGTAAGTAAGCTGCGTTTGATCATTATGCTAATCGTGAATAACTGGAAAGAGAGTGCATAGAATGCTACTGTCCACAAGAGTTTTCCACCAAAGACCTCTGTCAAAGAAATCAATGGACCTGAGTTTTTACCTTTCACTGGTGTCGGATTAATACTGGGACTAGTGGGAATTTTACAGACGCTAACAGTGTCGCTCGGCTAAACAGTGAAAAGACGACTGAGGATTTCAGCGCATTAATTAAGAATTGGTGCGAATAGTCCTTGTGCTCAATTATTTTTAAACAATTATTAGGACAACTGAAGTTGTCTATTCTGAGTTGTCTATTCTGAGGTTCGTCATTCGTGGGTTCTACGGTAAACAATGGACAGTTAATCGGGTAGACCAACTAGAATGAAGCGGTTTGAGATTGAGTTTCACATACTTCACCTATCTCTGGTCAGCGAGATATTATAACTATATCGTGACAGTCGAATATGCCTGTTTTCTCCGAAACAAATGGTCAATGAAGCACGCTTTGTATACCATCCATTACTTTACAGAATGCAAATGGACTGTCACCCTATTGGGAAGACAGCTTCAGTCACTCAAAATAATCCTTTCACCCCACCATACAATAAAAAATTACGTTCGCCCCATCTTTCCCTCAGTGATCAAATAAGATATTGACACTGCTCATCTTCGGTTTAACAGCCGTGATCGTGCATCATAGACCGTGAAAATGGTAAAACCCTGCACTGACCATCAACGCTGTTGGTGCATCATACTAAATGAGAAGTTTCTTAGCCGTCATTAGTTAACAAGTGAAGAAAAGTTTGTGGACAGCCAGCTGTTTGCATGACTCGCGTTCCGACCCAAGACAACATTATGCAACCTTTCGCGTTAATTTTGAAAACTCTCCCAGGAGACACTAACGTATTCAGTTTTATGCGTCACTGACCCCAAGAACGTCGTCGTCGTCGTAGTTTGCACGTCCTTCCAATTGCGAACGTGTTGGTGTTAAATGCGGTTTGTCCTTTGGCACACCCTTCAGGCACTCAAGCCATGATGATTAAACCTACTCACACGGATTGTGAATGTCTTGTTAAGTGATTCGCTTATCGTGTGCTTTGACCTGACAGTCAAACTAATTACTCTCTTGACCTCTCTCATCTACCCCAACGACCGTCACAATCCTACACTCACAAAATGTCGCTGTCGCCCGACCAAAACTAATCCCAACCTTTGAGACCCCCGTTTGTTGAGTCACTGAGGCGTAAGAAGGTCGGATAACACGTTTGTCTCAAGCGATTTGGTCTTTGTGTTGGCCAACAGCTCGTCTGTTTGGACAAGCAAGCAATTAGCCTGGGAGGTAAATGTGGCGTTTGGTGATCGAACAAACTAGTTTTTAAATGAACCAGTTCAGACATTTTTAAGCATATAGTGATCACTTAAACGAAGTACGCTTGTTCAGCACCTGGAAAAATTCGAGTATATTGTGACTCGAGCTACAGTTAATTACGAGAAAGATACCAGAAGTATAAGCGATAGAAACCGTGTAGTTGATTTTACTGATTCAGTGTCAGACTGAATATTGACTGAATATTGATTACTATTCGTTTGCTTACCGCATTAATGAGTCATTTGTAAAATTGTGATAAAAATGTGTTCAACAGTACGTTTATTTAGTACTAAAAATAAACATGTTTGCTACACTGCTTTTCACGAATACTCTTGGAAACTAGAGGTTAATGAAAATAAGGGTTGCCAGCGAGTGTTGGGGGATTATTGGTCTTGTAAAAACTTAACACCGATTGCGATTGATGGCAGCCGTTGTATCCTCTTAAATTTCCCAGTAGGCCCATTTTGAAAAGAAGCACTAGACTCAAGTTTCGATCGTGTTAGAGCTCGTCAGTAGAGCACATCGTTGCCAAGACCGGGCGGGTGATGCTCAATTTGTAGAAAGTACAGATGATAAAATCACTAATAAACAACAAAAATATTTTGTGTTTTGAGTTAAACTTGGCTGAAGAGAACCGTTGAACTAAGATGCCGGCTTAGTGCAAAGCATACTGTGCTAAATAAACTGAAGATCGATCGCCTCTGTTAATCTTGCAGGCTTATTTTACTAGATGTTATTACAAGTTTGCTCTGTTTTAATACTGCCATAATGGACTGGTTCTAGCACTCATAAACTTATCCTGTTATACGCTTTCTTTTGAATTCATTTGTCATTTTGTGAAGAAGTTCGCCAGTTATCGGAATCAGATTCATTATACGACAATCTGTCAAGCGATGTAAGCTCCTGCAAACCGATCGAAGTTCACAGTAGCCCCACTTTGTGCACCTGCACACCACCAGTAAAGTACCATATTGTTTATTTCCCAACCTAGCTTAACACACAATACCGCGTTAGCCCAACTACTTGTTTCAAGCGAGTTTGCATAGTTTTCCTTCTGTTCTTAGAGGTGATGGGCTTGATAAATTGCTAGTTTGTAGTGTGTTTCGTTAATGCTTTTTGCCGATTTCTCATTTTTATTTGGTTAATGCAAGCTTACTTAGATTTAATTACTTCTTTGATGTAGTTAGGGTAACCTGTGCGACCCAGCCCAGCTAAACAGCAACCTGAGAGATTATTTTGTGCTGTACAAAGACTTACTCTCTGTATACTGAGGGAAAGAAAAACAATCCTGCCACTCGCAGTCGATCACACCCAAAATTTAACTCCTAACCAGCTTCTTACCACAGTTATTCCTCATAAACTTAACCGATCGATGGCGTCTCATTCAAACTTTTTCATCCACTCGAACGACGACGAACCAACGTGACGCACCCACTATGGAGCCAGCTGGGTGTATTAGTTCAGTGAGCAGTACCTGGTATATCGTCGCACTAAGCCTAGTATATAATCTGACTGGTAGTCGTCCCTTTTGGATACTTGATGCATGCTCCCTAAGCTAGCCAAGAAGAAAACCACAGTCTTCAGGAAAGCTGGTGGGTTTCAAATGATCACCAGCTTGACAGACGATCTTCCAGCGCAAGCAGTTCACACTGTGCCAGACTTGTTATTCCTCACAATTAACCTGTAACAGTGCAATATGTTTCGAAGTACATAATGAAGAATTACGACTGCCAGAAAATCGGAAAATTAACAAGCAGTTCCTTATGACTGTACGGAACAGGAAGGTGTATCCAGATATAAGTTGTCTCGACCTATCGGAGAAACAGCGGTTCGTTGGTCGTGCAGATGAACGTGCATCCCTTAGCTGTATCTGATTAACGGTGCATTAACAGTTAGTGACATGATGCGACTGAAGCCGGTAGATTGTAGGCTCGGTGGCTATTTGCGTAACATTTATGCCACTAGTTCAAACGCGGCAAATCCAACGCCCATGTCTGCGGCACCGGAATTAATTATCATTCCAAACATTTTAAAATAACTACAGAAAAAATACACAGTAATCTTTGGTTAATGTTTGATGGTTCCAATTATTCGGCTGGTTCGGTACTAAAACAACTTGCTTTTGTAACCTATTATTCAGTGTTGGGAATTAAAGTCTCTTCGCACATTTTATATAAACCTTTCTTTAAAAAAGTTTGCACAGATAAAAAACTGAGGCTCCGCAAGCATCCTATGAAGTTAAGGGACTTTGGGCATGTGGAAACAAATATAAGAGCTGAAACGTATTTCTTCCAAACGGCGATTTTCTTAGCATCCGGAAAAACAGAATTCCAAACTAACTTAGAATACTTTTCAAAGGCATTTCCTTCTATTATGTCGGCTGGACAACTCAGCAATTTTGATTGAATATTCCACACAAGTCCAATAAAAGATGTTCTGGAGTAGTTGTTTTCTGCCAGATTAAAATAACACACCAAAAATGAGATAACACAAGAAATAAATCAGGACTTATGCACATCAATGTTCACTGACTCGTTAACCGTGTAGTAAACCGAAACTATCAAGCATAACGTCCATGGTGGCAACTACACTGAAGTTGTTAACAAGCTGTGAGCCGATGGTATAGCAGATCTATGTGATTTACTTGTCAACAGCCCACTGTAAAATAACTGCAATGGGGGAATTTTTCACATAAAAATTTATATGCAAAACGAGACATTGAAGTTAACTCCAAGTTAAACGTTACAACGTTGATAATGTTGTATACATTAGGCCATACTAGCTATGTTGTGAAGTGTATGTGTTTAACCTGACGGTTGTGTTACATTTTAACTTGGTGAAGTCTGGATATATGCGGTCTGATTCTTCTTGTGTACAAAGCATCGCTGGTTACGACTCAATAAACCATTGGATGTTCAAAATGTCCACTAATGCTGCGAAGAAGAAAGTTAATCGGTCACATAGATATCTGTCTATTATACTGGATGTCACTTGTTCCTTCCATCCTCAAGGGAAGAACTAGAAATATTTTTACTGGGTTTTGGGGTGTCGCGAAAATCGTACGGAAAATCTGAGTGTAAATTTAGCTTTGTAATTTTAGAAAATCCGTATGCAAGTCTAACATTTTTGTCTCGTATATAGTGGTATTAGTAGAAAAGTCGCAGTACCACAGAAAATTTGATCAATTTTCTACAGAGAAAACAAAGAACGGACTACAATAATTATACGTGTAATACACAATCTTTCCCGTGATCGCTTGGTAGCAGTCGTTCATTTTTAAAGTTCACGGTGCAGCATCCCCCACTAATAGTGAAAAATGCAACGTTTGGAATGTTTTTCAGAGTTGTTTACGCAAGTTGAGACGTTCATCAGTGTTTCACTTAAAGTTCAGCCTTTTCTGAGACGCAAGCTTAATTCTTCCTCGCAGATAACCACACTAATTAAGCAGAGAGGTAAGAAAAGTTTGACAACTTTTTTAAATGACTGAATCTGGCTGACAGTCAATCGAAGTGATAATCGCAAAAAAAGCAAAACGGTATACTATGAGGAAACAATTACTGTAATATGGTCATGCCTCACTTATTCTTGGCGAATCAGCGAAATAAAAGAACTAGCCCAAAAGATAATATTCATTATAACCGAGCAAACATGACTGTATACATAAGCACGAACATTTTATATATAACAACAACAGATGACACAAAATGGGTTGGCAACATCCACAAAGAGTGGAAGAATACGGCAAATCTAACAGAAGTATCATCATTTGCATAATTACTTTCAAGACACGAAATTCTGGGCGATAATTCACAAACAATTTTGACTACTTGAACGCCATTGACCATTCCATGAAGTTGCAAGGTGGCAAACGACTTG
Source organism: Paragonimus skrjabini miyazakii (assembly GCA_014338405.1). Classification (NCBI taxonomy): domain Eukaryota; kingdom Metazoa; phylum Platyhelminthes; class Trematoda; order Plagiorchiida; family Troglotrematidae; genus Paragonimus; species Paragonimus skrjabini miyazakii. Next base: position 75,526 of record JTDE01001869.1, on the reverse strand, counting down.
TTCGCAAGAGGGGTTTCATGGACGAATACCTTGTTTTTCTGGTGAAACTGAGTGATACTAACGTCAGTTGCTTCGTAGTTTTCAATACTCATTTTAAGAGATGTTTAACCATCTGCTGTTGTAGGTTGCGTTCGGATCTGATGATGTGTGTTTCAAGGTAACTGCATGTGAATAGGCAATATAAGTGGGCAACAGAATGAACCAATAATGTATAACCAGTCTCATGCAAAATAATCTTTCGAGTAATGAGCTGCAGGCTTATTTCAGCTGCAGGCTCAAAAGAGAGTCCAGATCACAACTGTTCACTTAACTCATTAGATATACAACCAACTCTGAAAAGCAGGCTGAGAAGTACGTTCATATTCAAGTCTTTGTAAGGACGTCTTATGGTTGTCTTTTATACTGTGACTACCCGTAAACCTAATGGTGACGTCCACTGTAAATGTGCAGCTATGTATTAATTACAGTTAAATTTTCCGTTTCATTCGTCTAAGGAAAAATAATTACTTCAGAAGTGATGATTATTAATTCTTGTGCAACGATCTTTGATTCTCATATCAGTTGTCAACTTTGCCAGCTATTGAAGCTAGGAAAAGTCTGAACGTTCGGTAGCAAACTGTCAGATCACCTCCAAATCCTCTGTCAGGCCAAATGAGCGGTGCGGGGAAAAGGTGTGAACTGTGTTTGTCATTTTTACCACACTTCACACATTATTTTTTCTCATTTTCATTATTTATCCGAACAATTTTGGCAGACAGTACTCTGTTTTCCATCTTATTTGGTGCTCTTTTTTACTGCAGTGATCTGTTTACTCAGCTCACCACTCGTTTTCTACAATAATGGACCACGATTTCAAAGTGATTCCAACTGACTACTCTTTTTTCTATCAACTTTCTCATCCATCTTTATTGCATCATACCATTGTGCTTCCACGTTTGTCAGGTTAAACGACAGACGAGCATATGGTATGATCATTCTCACACTTAACATTAATAATCCACACTATTTATTGCATTCACAAGATGAGGTGCCATCCTTAGACAAGATGGACCTTTTTGAAGCATAATAATCTATTGCTGCTTATCTCTTAAACGAATCGATGGAGTTGAATAGACGATGTGTATTCCGAACACGCGGAACCGTGGACGCAGCTAGTGGTCTGTTTCCCATTGAATGTTTAGTCGATATAACACTTTGCCCTACTACTTCGGGTTACACTAAGTCATTTGATAACGTAAATTTCTGTCTGTCCTTCTGATTTAGATGGCCGCGCATCCATATCTAAGTTGGTGTATGCTATGTGGGTTATTTTGTTTTCACAATGCACCTTTAGCTGGTCGTGTTGAGATCCGAGTTGTGGTGCAGATAATGACACGTACGGCTGGGTGATACGTGTGTTGTACTGCACACCGTGGCCTTCTGATAAGCACGTTGCTAATATTATCATCTCTGAGGGGCCTTAGCAAAGAGCTTTCATCACAATTATACTAAACGTTATCTTGCCTTTGACAAAGTGTTTTAAAGACCTCCTGATATAACCACAAGAGTGCTATATATCCTTATTGTTCAACAACAATGTATACTCCGGCTCTGGGTTATTTGGAGTACACACTGCAAGTGTTCAATAAACTGTTTTCACAGCCCGCTCTACACAGAACCAAAAATAGGTGAAGTGCGGATACTGTTCGATCCATGAGTTCTCAAATTAAATTGACAGCGTGTTATCGCTGAGAAGGAAAATTGTCGATTCACGTAAATTGATACATGCACTTCACTCAGGTACAAAATTGGGCATAACTACTGAGTGAAACCGACTGAAATGTGGTGCAAACTGTAACCTCTCTGCAATGTTTTCTTTTACCAAAATGATATTGCCGACAAAACTACGTCAGAGTGCCATAATTGCAATTCAAAACTTTAACTTCTGCTGCATCTACGAGACAATAACGTCAGCGAAATCATGTCGTCAGCGGAATGTCTTTCGCAGTCTATCAGGCGTGAACTAACACATGAATTCAGTACAAAACGACACACTACAGAAGAAAAAAGCTACCACGAGAACTGGCAAATCATAAAAAGGCTGAGTGGATAGATTTGTCCTACTGGGAAACCAGTTGCCGATGAGGAACGACTGGAAGGTAATTAGCAGTAGCTTATTCTGACTAGCCCCATCAGAAAATAGAGCTTTTATTCGCCTGACTCGTCTACTAACATTGAAAGCTCAAGAACTTATCCGGAAACATAAGTGAATGTCACAAATTTCGTCCCTTCGTTCATATTAAATCTTGCTCAACCCTTGAGGTTCCTGTTGGTTTCTTGCAACATGTCACCGACAGAGCATTAAGAACCCTTTGCTTGCGTACCTTAGAATACAGTAAGCAGGTGATTTGCACTAAAGTGAAAAACTTTGCTTCAGACTACCAGAGATTACGACATTCAAACGTCAACTGTCGAGCTTCCGCTAGATTAATTTACGAATAAGAGCCAAGCTGCCAAATTGGGTGGTCAAACTCTATCGGCACCCAACAACGGATATGATGTCGACGCTTGTTAACTCATGTTACCAATATCAGCGGAGTAGCCCAAACTTGAAACATTTGTTAACGCAGGAACATATCTTAGCAGCCAAAAGTCTGAGGAAAAATGAAAAAGCATTATTCTCTCCAAGCCGGATAAAGGTGCTGGAGTAGTTCTGCTCAAAAAGATAGATTACCTGGAAAAAATGCAGATAATACTAGGTGACCAAACTAAATTCGAGAAGGTGGAGAATGAGAAGGATAAAACCCCTCAAATAGAGAAGGCTTTGTCGAAAATACTACGTTCTATGAAACAAAACGGGACAATTGACTCTCCAACTTTCGAACGTATTCGACCCATTGGAACCACAATTCCCAGGCTTTACGGATTGCCGAAAGTTCACAAAGTGGGTATACCTCTTCGACCTATTTTGGACATGTGCAACTCACCATACCACTCGCTGGCTAAATGGTTATCGCATCTCCTTGAACCCGTCAGGCAGAAGTTATCAAAACAA
>JTDE01001869.1:21455-71396 GCA_014338405.1 Paragonimus skrjabini miyazakii | reverse complement strand
CACATCATACTGTCAACCTGGACTCCTGTTTCCGTCCGATTTACCGAGTCAACGCCAGTCACTCAAAAGCTGTAAGATGCCGAATTTTAGCCACGGCTGACGCGATTGGAATTCGATTAAGAAATCCACCTTTGTGCGCACAAAAGCGCTTTGTTCAGGCGTTGAAGTTGCCATGGCCGACCACACACACCATGACCGATCAAACTGTCATGGTTCCAGTGGCGTCATAATGGTGACGTAATCGTACTAAAACGTTGTTTCCGTGTGTGCCGATGACGTGTGTGACCTCACCCAAACTAGCTACTTGTTTTTGTCCGTTTCGCCTTGACAACTCTGTTTCATATAAATTGTTATGTAATTAGCCTGATGAGGAATAACCGAAAACGAGCTTGTTCGCTACACTGTTGTTTTCTGAGGATATGATGTTCTACAGGGTGCTTTCCATTATATACTCATATCTTCATTGCATATCCACTTCATGTCAGTTCACGTTTAGAAATTTGCAATCAAATGTGCAGATTATGGATAGTATAGCATCAAACGCTCAAATCATATTTCCTCGTCCATCTAGTTGGACAAGTTATCTGAATTGTTGAGTTGGTCAGAGTTCCACAGCTTGCCTCTCAACACAGTTAAGTTTGTAGACATTTTTCCCGTCTGTAACAAGAGACTAACATGAGGGACTCGTTTTGATGCATGCTCATCTCATCTTATGAGTACTGCACCTTCCATTTCTCTCTGTTGATTATCTGGTGAGTAGTGTGAATAAAAACAGGGTGTGGACACTTAATGTTATTCACGTTTCTTTCTCTGTTCGGCACTCAAGTTCTCCCACCATCTCGCATCACTGTGTACTCCCTCACTGGGTGGATTCTCTACCAGTGGTGTTCCCCGATTTGTTGTCGAACGACTTTTTCAGTTTGTTGGATCCATACAATATCCACCTCGTTATAATGACACTCGCCGTAGGCAATTTGTCGAGTTTGTTGTTTCTCATCATTCCACAATGTGTGAACATTTTTCAGCAAATCCCCAACCTAGTCGAGGCCATCTGCTTTATTCGGACTGCTTTAAATATATTTCTATATCTTCCGTTAGATTCCGGTAGAAACATTTGGTGACAAGCACCTAGTCTTACAATTATCTCGTTGTTTCTCGTTTAGATCACACTCTACAGAAATCCGATCCTTCTATTTTTGAATTAATTATAAAACTGAACCAATGGATTTTCTCAAGCCTGATGCTGATTGGGGCCATTAGCCCACATTTCCATTAGGCTCATGTTTATTACCATTATTGTTAGTTTGCGATTGAAAAACAACTGGTTAATTGTTCCTCCATCTGTATATGTAAGTAGCCGACTATTTACCTCTCGTGTTACGCAAAGGTTATCATTACCTTGAATGATCGAACTGGCCGGCCGTGGCAAAGCCATCAGTTTGTCTATATCCTGATCCCGTACGTTTGAACATCATATATGTATCACGTGGCAACGGTGACTGTTACCTTACTGAATCTGCTTCCCTCAACTAGCCTAGTTATGTTGTTGTTGGTCTATCTTAGAAAACGCTGACAACAGTTTTGAAAACAGTCTCTGTTTGGTTGACCTACATGCGTTGGAACATATGAAGTCACGTGGTGTCTCAACGGTAGTAGTGACTTATGAATTCAAGACGAACGAAAGGATCAAATATTGTAGCGATTTTTCTAATTAACAAAACATTTAACGAATCTTCCTTTACTTCAGTAACATTGACTGTACTGACGACAGAAAGTGACCGAACACTAAGATACGGCAATAAAAGTCGAAGCTGGACATGAAAATTGCGATCAAATGTGCCCGGTGTCCGACTACTAAAAACTAAGTTGACTATTTTTAATTTCAACAAACTAGATGCAATGACATTTTACTGTCTGCGTAACGGAAAAAATTTTCAGTCCGCCGAACAAAGACAACTTGTCTAAATAAACTAATAAAAGTTAACCACAGATAGATTGCTGCCAAGATTTGCATTTTGATTAAAACAACCTATTGGTCTTCGACCATGGCATTTCGTCTCATGGGGGTTGAGATGATTAATGTCGTATCAGACACTGAACGCTTGAAATATACCACCAATTCAAATACTGTACTCCGTCAGCACCATAGGTTAGTTGATTGGTACATAATTATATGGCTGCTACAGCCTAACACACAATATCCTGCCGTGTTTTTCAATTACAGCAAAGCTGGCTGTGTTGAAATGACCCATGTTTTACTAACAGCTTGACAAGTCTCTCGGATTTTAACACCTGGTACTTCCGAAATTAGGACCGGTGGAACAGCTTTCTATGAACCCACCTACCCTTGGCGTCTGGCTGTCTGTAGGGTCAACATTTTGCCGGTAAACACGAAAACATCATCACCCCATCATTTTCCTTACACAAAACGTAGTTCACATAAAGGCACGTTTGTGGTAAATAACATCAGTGTTGTGTGTGAACAAAATCGTGTGATTGCAGCTGAATAGCTTTAGCAGGACTTTGCTGGATTCCCTGCCTCACATACAATCCATAACTTCAAAACTAATCCCAATCATTCAACGCTGGTGATAGATAATCAAACATATCATAAACATTCATTTCACATATCCTGATTAGTTTTGAACATGCCAGTAGTGTGAAAATAAGAACACCATTTTCAGGTGGAACGTAACATTTACAGTTTGATGCGGATGGCGCAAATTACTCACAATCATACCTACGGCTTGCAAAATTCGACAGGCAATTCTATTGACTCGTAATTATCACCAACGTCAATCAGTAAGGGTTCACGGTGCATAAAGAGGAAAGAATAACCTATGATGAGATGGTCGCAATTCACAGATTTCTTGAGAGATCACTTCAGTTTTTTTGATGTATACTACTAATCCTTAGTGTGGTGTTTCAACACTGCATTTCCCTTAACAAATTCATCAGGGCAACAAAACGACATATTAAGTTAACCATTCGTTTACCGTCACCAGTCTCAAACCTAAATCATGCGAAATATATACTACAGACAAACAAAAACAGACAGAGCAAGAAAACGCATACATTCATACCAAATATTATGTCATTACCACCACGGCGGCCCTATGTGTTGCCTCAACCACTTTTGTGCACGCGAAGCCGGCCGACGTGTCCCGATCAGCAGAGCTTTGTTGTAGATCAGTTACTTCGTGTTCTGATTGCGTAACAATACCTTAAGTGAGGTGAGCGTGCCAACCTGATGATTTATTATCATGAAATGTTTAGCAATCGTTTATGTGAGATTTCTAGCAGCGTATTCGGTGGTTTGAGATTAGTGTGCCATTATCTGTTCTAACCAAATCTGGACGTGTTTTACTACTCGCCGAGATAGCTATTCTGCCTATGTGAGCGCCATTGCAACTGCAAGTGAACTGGTGGTCTACTTGTGAGACAGGGCGGCCACACGAACGTTTGTGATTATGCATGTGTCATTCACTGGCGGTTAGAATCAAGTGCAATCCGATAATCGCACAAATGTGAGTAAGGGTTGAATTCGGTTTGTGTTTGTAGATATTCACTAGCTGGTTCAAGCAGAAATGACGAATGTTTTTTTCCAACAAACACTACTCATTCCAAGAAGTTTCAGCTTGATCCTGTTGGCATATCCTACTCGTTCCAATAAAAACTTCACAAATCACACATTATATGTTGCAGTTTGGATCCTAGTACAGATTTGGTGACTGGTTGACGATGGGTGAACCTCGGTGATCACGAAATATAACACATGAATTTGTCTCAGATGCATACATTTCAACTAACGGTATAGAATAAACTTTGGGCAATGAACAGGCGAAATCGGGTCTTAGCTTTAGGTTATTTTTTCTTCAGTCGCCTGCAGTTCAAAATATATTGTAAGCAAAACCACTAACTGCCTGCTAATATTTCAGCGGTAAGAGATCGTGCGCTCATGAACCAAAGAAGAGCAAGTACCTACCCCTGCTCAGTCTGCACGGTTCTTGTGTATAACTGACATCCATTGACTCCTTTAAACTTGTCGTCAATTATCTAAGTACATAGTGGAAATGAATAGTTGTTTTCTTTTGTTACTAATTGATTTGCTCATGTGGTCTAGAATGAACACAGATAATTCGTCCAGTAACTAAGTATTCCTGAAATTGCGGTTTGACCTCCATCACTTTGCCTGACCTACTGTAACTCGTAATCGAAAACAGCAAGCGCAAACGGATTGAACTTGAATTGTGTAACGGAGCGTGTTGCTGTGTTGTTAGCGCCGTTTTAGTTTACGTTTGTGTAAATAGTGTGCATGGCTTACTGGGCCCTTGATTCATGCTCGTTTGTGTTGCTCGCTTTTACAGGACTGTTGCCGGAGCCCGTTTGTACGGAAGAACGCTATCCCTGAGTGCCTTCACGTTTGCCCTAAAGTTCGTCTGCAAATGTAGCGGACAATCAGAGTAGAAACGGCCGGCTTGTTTGTCACACTACCACAACTTCAGCCTGGTATATTGATCGGCGAAGATGCTCGACCGAACTGCTGTGCGCAGACTGATGAATCATGATCTAACCTCAGGAAGTCTAACATAAGTGTACATCAACAGAAGCAACGGAATGCAATATCCAGTTATAGCACGTTTTCTATAACACTGTAGAGCGTTGCCTAAACATTCAACCTATAGGTTTTCATCCGGATGTGACTTATAATTAAATGGACTTAATACCACTGTTTACAGTCACTTTTATTTGCAAATCCGTCTCGCTGAAAACTCCGTATATTCTAAATCTATATTCCAAAGACCGGCTGGTGTGCCTTTGTGCGTTCAAGCTACCTAACGATATATACTGTCTATCCTGCCGAATTATCATCTGTTCCCAAGCTCATGGTTTGTATTAACGAGTATAGTGAGAGAATGGTGCCCATCATTAAGGAACTGCAAGCATTTTATCACACCTGGCTGCAGTGTTGTTTTCTTTCTGTAAGGCCTACACTAAGCCTCCGTTTGTAAGTGTCTGGAAAGTTCAAACGAAATGTTACTCGTCAGTGATAGATGTCTTCTTGTTATGTTGATGAAAATCGTACAAGTTTGTCCAACCGTCTCATTAAGGTCAAGGGTTCTCGGATGGATGAGATTACAGTTAACAACCGAAGCGAGTTTTGTGCGATCTAGACGATCACTTAGTCTGGGCTTTGAGGTATCAATCACCACGCGCGTCCAGCAAACAATAATGTTGAAACTCGATTTGTCATATATTGTAGTACTAAAAATTCTTCACTAAGCCACAGTGATTTGTAAACTTCACGCCATGACTTATGAACGTTTATCGAAAACGGCTGTGTGATATTTTCGGTTCTTCATCATTGTACATCTTGGATCCATATTGGTGGTAGACAAGACAGGATGCTGAGTGTTGAAGCATAACCAGCATACCCTAGATTATAAAACACTACAGTGAGAACTCGATTCTAATTCACTAACAATTCCTTATTTATAGCGCAGCTTCGAGAACGAAAAATGTTTGTCTGTTTTATCAAGTTACTTGGCAAACAGCGCTCGTTTCAGTATAGAATGCAAATAATTGAATAATTCTTATACCGTGTTGAATGCAAACGCAACAGCACAGATGTATGCACCTTCAAGACCATAATCTCGTAAATACCATTCACATATTTTAAAATAAGTACAATGCAGCTGCTAAGTTAAGGTATTGTATGACACCATCTCGGTCCACATGAAACTAGTTTCTGATTCTAACTCAGTATTTACCAAATAGACGTTCCAGTTTAGAAGAAGCCAGTACGACTCAAGTGTTGAAACTTCAAAAGGTCAATTTTCCAAACTGCACGCACAAATCACAGAATTATTCCCGTTCAGCCATGCGTCTTTGGAAAGCAATATATCAAAATTAGATGCATTAAAGCAGATCTGGCCCATTGGTCAAAATAAACATCTTCCGCGTTGAGTTGCTTGAAATTCATGCAGTTCGTTTGATATTTACACAAATGAGTCATCAGCTTCAAGCATACCGGTGAATACTCTAGGATAACAGGTTAATAGGCGCACATTAGATGAATCCGAGTAGAAACAATATTTATATCTGGCTGCACAGTTACACTTGAGTGTGTGAAGCCTTCTGGATGTAGTTTCAGCCTGTATTAGTAGATGGATGTAACCGAAAGGCGTAGCTCTTGGTCTGAATGAATGATCACTGAAATTCCTTTCCCCAAGTATGAGTGCTATAAACAACATCTCCTTAGTCTGCCTTTGATTACAGCCTGTCACCGTGTGAATAATTTAGCTCATCCACTTTGAAAGACATAGTCAGACTTAACTCACGCCTTTATTAATATATATATATACCTATTACGCACTTTCAAAGGCACCTAATCAGCCCAAATTGAAGTTAAGTGCCACTCGTTTGCTGTAATGTTCTTCGTAATTGCTCCACATAATGAATACCACTCACGATGAAGCTTGTGGCTGAATGTCGGTTTGGGTGTACATACCATGAAGAATACCATCAATATCAACTGAATCGCAGTAACGTAATGGTAGTATAAACTTGTAATATAAGGTGACCTCTATCTGACCAGACCAGAAGGGTGTTAGCAAGTCATACACCAACTCCGAATAATTCAGTTCGTCCGAGAATCTCCACTCGACCTGTTCGGCTGCGTGGAACCCACGGTTAGAGATAGGCTCACCACCATGACTTGTCAACTGCGAACGTACAAGCACTCGTCGTTGGACTGTAGCACATACGGGCTGCCGGCACCTGAGACCACATATTCCGCCAGGTATTTCAATGGTTGCATGGTCGTAATATAGAAGAGCAGCTGGCCGCAACTATCCTGGATTTTGCAGGCTAGGGTAGATGTCTTGACCGATTGGTCATTGGACCACCATCACCTGAGGTGTGAGAAGCACAGTTGAGAAGGGTATTACTTGCTTATTTATTCACGGGAAGTCAACAGATTACAATTTTAACGAACATGCGTTTCAGCTGTAAACATAGCGATGGTAAACTGATCGGGTTATAATTAATTTAGACGCTGATATGTGGTTCTGAAGAAATGAGCGGGGCTAGCTGTACCAGTAAAGTGGCAGGCCAAAGGAGGCTAGGAGGCTAGGAACTTATCCAAAAAGGCAACAGGAAATGCGTCATCGGGTTACCATAAGACGGAATAACTTCTGGAAAAATGCATAGAAAACCGAGCCAACATAATTTCAGAAACTTAAAGCTGTGCGGCTACAACAACCTCTGTAACGATTTAGGTAATCCTCAATAATTTGGCTTTTACTGAGTCGATGAAAGAGATTTTCAGCATAACATACCTGATGATGAGACCATTCTTCATCTGAGTGGTTTCTCGAAACATATCGTCTATTCGTATACAACTGGTGTTAACTGCCGCTTGCACAAATCGAATGGTAGTAATTCCTTTTTCGAACAAAAGTTGCCAATTATTTTAAAAAAATTACACAGCTATTGTGATCAGAGGAAGATAATTATTCATTACACGTGGGACGTGTAGGGACTAGTTCTTACGTTTGGTGCTCATCATTTCCTGATTGCAAGTGTGTACACTGCGGGTTGTTATTTCAAATGCACATTTTAACTTTCAAAACCTTGGCATACTGGTTTCACGGAGTTTTTGTTTATCTAAATCTTTAATTACGTTATATCCGTCTACGGGAAAGTGAGGTTTATATATCTTATTGGTGAAGCGGAATGCCCACGTGTAATGCAGCTTGTAACTGCAATATTAGGCTAAAGAAAGTAACCAACCCAATCATCAGAGATGTTTCACGCAACAACAGACAGTACCAAACTAAGTAAAATGATGTCAGTGTTATGTTAGATGAACATGACATTTTTAAGCAGTTTTCTAATTGACCATCTTTTGTTTTAAATTTGATTGCTGGTAGCACTTATCTGAATGTAAGTGCAATAGTCATTACCAGCCATTCTCATCACCATTTTGTCTATGATTCTTTCAGTGTTATTTTCGGTGTACTTCATCGTTCTTCATAAATAAGATCTTTCACACCCAGTTTACGCGACGTACATTCAGGAGAATTGTGGAGTAACATGGATTTCTCGTAAAACTTGTTCAACCACAATAACTTCGGAACCTATGGGCTTTGACTACCGGAGAGATATTCAGCTATGAACTGAGAGTTTATGGACACTGATGTGGACTTTACAACCCTTCACTCTCAGAAGATATTTTCTGTTCTCATTTGTCAGCTCACCAGTTTTTTGCTAGCTATGCTATAAATATTTCATACATTTCTTTTGAACTCTAATCAAATTCTGACTTTCTAATACAACCGGAATTTCCTGAATTCACGGCAGTTCACGTTGATAGTTTCTCACTGTCAAAATTTTGGAATAGTTTCACAGTTCTATTGTCTTTGAAATTTGACTTACTAACGTTAACCACCCTCCACTTTCAGAGTTCTACATGAATTTCTCTCACATAAGTAATAAGCAGATCATAATTCTTTCAATTCCCATCTGGAGATTTTACTAGCTTAGTTCGTTCACCTACTGGTAACATATTCAGTTGTTTAAATTCGCCGTATGACATACTTGTTGTGATATTGTTTCATACGTCCAATCTTGAGCGATCTGTTCATCTTCTTAAAAACGGATCATTTCTGAGATCAACGGCACTTTCTAGTTACGCACAGTCTCTGCGCTTACTTTCTGTTAGATGACGTAAAGACCAACCAGAGAGCTCGTTGCTCAAATTCCCGTGCTTTTTATACCAGGGAATATTTGGCACTTTGCTCTCCATATAATTTAATATAAACTGATGGATTCAAATGCTTCCAACCCCTTTGTATTCCATCCAACAAAAATACATCTTTTATCTTCAGAAAGCCAACATCATTCTCTTTGGTTTCCTTAGTCCTTCGCGGTCGTTTCCGCTGATGACAGACGCGATGTTTAGAACTGAAAGCGAGGCTTAAAAGACAGATTACACATCCGGATAAAAATGTGTAGAGGCAGTTTACATCGCAGCTGATACGTTTAAATTACATCGCAGCAACCAGACTCACACGTCTGCGCACTTGATGTAGCACGCGAAATTCTTCTAGCATATTTCCATCACTTCCACTGAGCTCCGTGCTTGTTCTGAAGCACCAGCTTCAACTATTATGTGTACATTAAATCCTTTGCGATCAACTTCCGGAAGTCTCCCCATCCCACGTCTTGCAGAATGGTTTTACTTGATTGGATATTCCGTCCAATACATGCTCCTCATAACTCAATGCGTGAATTGTTTAGTCCGTTTTCATAAAAGAACGAACTACTACGGGTAGCTTTCTTGATTGACCTTAAACACAAGTTGGAAAGAAGCTTCTTCTCAGGTTTCTACCTGTCAAACAAAGGCTTCAAATTGAGTGAAAATTTGACGTGATCTCTTGGGGTTAATGACCCTTTATTAAAATTAGAAGATCCAAATTGTATGCCCTATTCCTCAAGTTATTCACAAACCTGTGGTTTAGTAATACCTGTATACTCTTCCATTGGTTATCTTGTTCAGTGGCAACGTTGCCTGAACGCATGACCACAGCGTTTAACCTTCTTTCTAGTTGCTTGGGTCAGTTGCTTAATGTTAGCCGTATTCCTCTGCTCAACCACACTGAATCTACTGTTTCAACAATCTAGAACATCAATGTTTCTTGTACCGAAATGTATGTCTGATTCTCGCTGCTCATTTCGTTTTAAATTTCCGAAATTTACAAGCACCTATATTTTTGTCTACGGTACTTTCGTTATTTGTTACTTGGTACGGTACTTTAGCTTCTTAAAAGTAATGACCACAAAACTGGCCTAATAGCTTGTATATAACTATCCTGCTGATGTCGTAATTGAAAAACTACAAAGCAGCTACATTCGGATGGACATGACGCGATTCCTTGACTGGATTTGACTTGTTTCCTTACGGTGTCCATTGTCCATATGATCCTCCTTAAACTGCTTCAGTTCATTCATTCAACTTGGCTCAAGCAATCGTATGTGCGCCATTCTTTTTTGTTTACCACAAAGAACCGGAGTAGTTAACCAGTGGTTACCACTAAACATTCATCTCACTAAGAGATGTGAACACATCCCTTCGTTTACAACATGGTTCGAACTTCACTGTGTACAGCGGTATAGTTGAGTTTTCCTACAAAATCACCTGTTTGGCTTGTTGGTCAGGGATTTCCTTCCTGTTAAAGAAATGACACTGGGTCGAATAAACGTAGGCAAACTGAACAATGTCCATAAGTAGGGGTTATACTTACCTACGGGATTCGTTTTATGAGGCACTACTTTACAGACACTTGCGTTGAATAGCCTGAATCATTGTTGCTGGTGGTGACAATACTGCTTGTGCTGCGGTGTTCATTTGTTATCCTGAATAACGGCTCGAATAATTTGCAATAATCATGTTCGCCGTAGTTGAGTAGAGTCAACTCGAGTCGACAAAAACTGTAGATAAGTAACAGTGTTTTCATGCATATTATATGTCGAACTAACTTAGATGGCTGGGAGATTACTCTTTCGACAGCGTATCAGGGTCACCTTATAGGCATGCGAAGTGGTGAGTTATCCAATCGTAGCACGAGGTCTGCAACTAATACGTCTCCAATTTGTCTATTTTTTGCAAAAAGCGACCGAAAACAAAGTGGGAGGAAAAATGATGGGTGGGATTAGACAAAATGATTTCGCAAGGATTTGCAGACGATGAGTTGCTTCGAGGTGCTAAAATTGTTCATGACTGTACTTCACTACATCTGGGAATTGGTTTAGGTCCTTCAGCAATGGGTTTAATACATAGCTTGGGTGTAGAAGAAATTGCCTGATAAGAGAACAGGTTGAATAGATTTCGCACTTAGAGATCACGACAAACTGCGATCAAGAAAAACATCTAACCACGTTAACATAAGGCGATACACATCGAGTGTAAATACAAGTATCCTCCGATGCGACTTCCGGTTGCGGCGGAAAGCTGTATTATTCTCGTCCCACTGCATACACACCACTACTTCCATGGTGTTAATTCATAATTGCTGAGATTCCCCTCTAAAATCCTGTAATTAAAATGCGGTGACTTCACGCTTTGTAGCCAGCCCGAAAAAACTGTCTACCTATTTATTTTCGTCTGGTCGGCCGGGTTTAGACTGAAACATTCTGTGTATGTATGCGACCTGGTGAATCAGTCAGTTCCCTATTGCATTACACCGATGGGGTGGAATGAAACCCGCTTTCTTGACTGAAGGCTTTAGTCCCGGCAGCATAGCTGTCCTCTTGAGATTTACACACAAACAAGCAGGTAATGTCGACAGCAATGGCGTGGGCCACGACACTGCTAGGGTTCGTGCGCATGTGTGTGTATGTTTCAGTGTGTTGAGGTGAGAGTTGATGGAAAGCCACCGGTTGACGATGTAAGCAACTTTCGGTGAAATGACAGACACGTGAGACCAAGGGTGTCGCTTACAGGACTGTCTGTCCAACATATAACTCGCACACATACAAAGTTACACACATACACTATGAATGAACAAACGCGCACAGACATCAGTCTAATCAACCGTCCCAATGCACCGACCAAATTACCGCTGTTCCTATACGTTAATACTGGTCCCTGCGTTGTTCACACGTAATCTGCAATCCTCGTTCACCGCCATATCCTTTTGGATGAACATCATGCCGTTGAACTAATATGCAATTCATTATACTGTATGCTATACCAAATGTTAGTTAATTCGGGCTACTTACTTCATGAAGCCGTATTAATCCGTCTTCTATTTGACATAATCATTCATGGTGGATTGAAACGATGAATATGCGAATCACGCATGTGATTTATCTATTTCCAATACTGATTGGACTAGATGCACAAGTACGACATTTTGCCTCGGGGAAATTTCACAGTCTGGTTTTGAACTCTACAGGGAGTCCAGAGACCTTAAAACCTGCTCGCCGATTGCGTCAGGTCGTGCCGGATGCTGATACTACTAATTCACGTTGTCGTACAGGGTCGGAAGATACTCAGTGTTTACCTTTCTTCCAAAACATAGCCCAAGGCGTATTTGTCCATGCGTCATCTACTTGTGGGATGTCGAAAGTGCAACGACTGTGTCGATCCGACGGAACATGTCAAGTGTGCAGTGTAAATTCGAGCAAATGGCGGTTCTCAGCAAATCGACTGACGGATAATCACAATGTGCATAATCAAACCTGCTGGGCTTCAGGATCAGTTCGTCCAGGAGGAATGGATCAAGCGATCAACTTGACCTTATCCTTAGGAAAGCGCTTTGAAGTGCATTACGTTTCACTTCAACCTTGTTCAGTAGGAGCATTACCTGATTCTATAGCCATTTACAAATCATCTGATTTTGGTCGAACTTGGCGCCCGTGGCATTACTTTTCAACAGATTGTTACCGGGCTTTCGGTTTACCAACTACAAATGAGCATAACACACACATCACAACCGCCAACTTGCAGGAAGTGTTATGTGTGGCTCTGCAACCACAAGAAAGTTATCTCACAAAGCAGCTGCGGCGCAGACGGTCTATGAGTATGAAAAGTTTTCCAACCCCTTCAAGCAAAGAATCAGACTTTTCCCAGCTGGATGCAATCGAGACATCATTGGATTCGGTTCTGTCCTTTAGTACCACATTGGGTCGGCCAGCCACAGAACCATGGAGCCCGGCACTTATTGACTGGATGACAATGACAGACCTCCGTATCAGTCTTTTACGTTTTCCAGCATCGGACGATGTAGACTACCGAAGCAAAAGAACTGTGCACCTCCCCGATTATCCACAAATCAGAAACAGGCGGCGTAATTCCACATTTTGGACCCAAAGTCAGCAATATCGCCAAAAACATTCTGACTACCGTTCTGGATACAGACTGCCACGCAGTACGGCTACCTATTTCAGTGACTTAAGTCTTCCCACATTGAACGATCAACTGTTTGCAAACAAAAGTGCTGGAAATTCAACTAAAGGTCGTCGGATATCTGATGTGGACCAGCTATCAATTGTTCTTACACCTAGGGAATCCGATGTGTTGGACGAATCGGAATTCTATGCGTTTGCTGATCTGGCAATTGGAGGTCGATGTAAATGTAATGGTCATGCGAAAGAATGTATCCTTGATGCGGACAACCAGCTCAGATGCGCTTGCGAGCATAACACTGAGGGGCCAGACTGTGAACGCTGTAAACCTGGTTACATGGACAGACCATGGGAACGTGCTATTGCCCAGAAAGCAAATTCGTGCACTCGTGAGTTGGTACACCTAATTTTGAAAGATTTTGTTTGCTAAAATTTTGATATTTATGGTCTAATGCGGACTACTCCTGTTTTAGCAAACGTTTACCAATGAATAATTATTTCAAAGTCTTTGTATAAAACATATTGGATTGTTCAGTTGTTAAATTTGGTTTTTACTCGAGTTGCGTACTGCCTTCAGCTGATCGTTCATCTTACAAACTGGTCGCCGTGTTAGATAACATGTTCAAAGCAACTTACGTGTGATAGCTTTTGTGTCCACTCTTAATTCAAATACACTTTTAGGTTTAGTTTGAAAAGCCTAACCAAACTTACCCAGTGTTTCACATAAGTAAACCTTTTTCGAATGCGTTCAAAAGGTCACATTTAGAAATTGTTCTGCAGATGAAGTCAAACACAATCTAAAGAAATACAAATGAAAATAATTGGTCCAGGTCCATGTACTGTTTTGACTCGAACAGCTGATAGAAATTTAGTCCGACTCAGCTCCCAGCTCTTACCGTCAACTCCGGCTTCACGTACCCGTTTCCGTGTGCACAATTCAAGTGACCGTTGTGATTTAGAGAAACTTACTGCTAAAATATTCTTCCCAAACAAATTATGACCAGTGATACTGAAACGAGTGGTCATGTGGTATTAATTTACTTGTCGTAAAGATAATACTTTCATATCGTAATCACCGAAACAAACCTTGAGATGAACGTCGCGGTGTGAAACATAGGTACGATGACCATAAATCTGCGAGTTTCTCAGTGTAACAACAGTTAGTTCGTAGAAGTTACTTTCCATGCTAACAAACAATGGTAAAACGGCAATTATGCTAAACAGATTTCATAATTAGCAACACTGCAACCTTCTAGGACTGTTTGTTCATATGGAGTAATTCTTGAGAGTATCTACGTCGTGTTAGCAAATTCGGTTTGCATATTTTTACTGTACAAAACATTCCAAAATGTTCCGCTCAGATTTACTGTACTAGTTTCACCCAACAATCACTTTAAGATGGTGATCCTCATTTCTTGTCTTTCCAACGAAACGCTTTGCAAGTGACAAACTTGAACAGTTGTGCTAGATGAGCTATAAAAAAGGAAGCTCACAGATGTTTAACACACAGCGACAGTTGGAAAAACTTGCATTACACTGGATGTAAAACAAACAAACTGTTGGTTGAGCATAATTCATCGTAGTTTACAATTTTGGCTACGTTCATTTTATATTTGATGAGATCAGGAAATAGACGAGTACTGTGCGACATGAAAATGACTAGTGAACTCGAGTCGTATAAACTATCTTGACAATTAAATATCTTAACATAAAAGTCAACTGATTTAATTCGAATAAATTTGAAAATTTTCGTGGCGCAGGTCACTAAATCCTGATAGCTTTTAACCAAAAAATTAACACATCTGAAAAGCGACAAATTGTCTTCGGAAATCGCTGATCGTGTTATTTTCTGAATCTTCTTCATTTAACTAGTAACGGAATGCTGTTTGATTTTTATGTAAAGCGTTTGACATATCACCTCAAACTCTTCTTAATTTCGAGCATTTCAAAACCTTTTAGGAATGAAAGTTTGTTGCTAATCATCCTCAGATAACTGATACCGGATCATTCTATCGTACAGTGGGAATTCATCAAAGGTTTCGTTGAACTTTTACACTTATTCTACATTTTGAATAAATTTTGCTTCTACAATTGAACAGTTGTAGACAGTTTTCATGTTTAGACCTCTTCATAGTGTCACTACCAAGCCCGGACTAGCTGCTGCGTATAAAACTCCCCCATCATTTTTAGTGAGTTGGAGATCAGAAGAAAATACCAGAAATTTCCGGCTGCTTCACTGAGGGCGCTTATTGTTAATGCTGCTTTGAAACTAAAAGTTTTCTGTACCAACTATTAAATTTACCATGATTCGTTCGTAGAAAATTACCAGCGTACTTCCGACAAGTTTACTTGGATCACAAATTCCCTAATCGGCAGCTTCATCGTAACTTTGAAGGCATCACCAACATCCTTACGAAATACGTGTATTTTACTCTAAATAAGCGTGTAGTATTTCATGAGTTTTCTGCGACGGACATGTAATCGTTGGGCAGTTATTTACTTTGTTACTTTATAACCAGTGGAAATTAATTGATGGCTGTTTTCATCACGGCTGCAATTAATTAGATCAAAAGTATGCTTGCTCAGTTTTACGTCAATCATGACAGAGACCACATAGAATTGTTTCCTACTTTCTGTACCCTGTTAAACTATGTTGTGCAGACGATGAGGCCGGGAAATTTAAAACTGTACGTAGAACAAAATAAGTGAAAATCACTTATAGTAAAGCATGAAACTTCGAGAAAAAAATATTTGTTGTATACTGCTCATCAAGAAACACTTTTGTCGTGAAGCACAAGTATTATCTTTTATACGTTAGGTTTTACAAGCTAAACGACCGGTTGAACATTGTATGCTGCACCAATTTATGTCAATCCGTGGTCGATCGTTCTTTGGGGTCTTCTTTTCTGACACTTACCGAAAACTAATATCTGATCTGTGTAAATCAGTTCAGAAATATTAATGGTTGAATAAAAAGTAGTTACACTAAGTTCAAAGTTCTAGTTAAAAAATGCTCATTCACTAAGTAACCAATCAAAATAAGGAGACTATCTACAATCATGATAATTTCAACGGGGACTTTTTGGGATAATATTGGGAAACATAAACTTGGTAATAAAAAACAGATGGTATTACAGAACTGATCACTGCATAGTGTTACGTGACCAGCTTGGTTGGCAGTATTTCTATATGAGCAGAACTGCTCGCGAACTGTCAACAGACTAAATACGCATAAGAAACCATACACAGCTTTCGTGCACACATGGCCTAAGTCATGGTTAAGCTGTGGTGGTATTTCTTTTTGATGCATGTCGGGGTTTATTGTTACCGTGCATACATTAAATTGAAAACTTAAAATATTACACCTCTCTGTCTATATTGCCGTCAATGGGACTCCATTGTGGTAGTGAACCCTGGTCAACGTTTCCCGTGTATGTAGGGTTTCATCTACTAGCTTATTTGCGATGCAAGTTCGTGCCGCCAGATACATCCTGTGGATTAGCCTTCCCGATTTCTTATAACAAGTTTAATATGTTTCGAGTTAAAGCCAAGTGATAACAAATGAGTAGGCGTTTATGATTAAGCAGGGACCAAACACACTACTGTACAAAATGCCAAAATGTATTTAAAATCGGAATATTGAAGTCAGCCTATTAAGGGTTCATACCTTAACGTTTGCCGCTCGCTTAAATTTGCAAGGGAATGTTCACATTTGACTTGAACTTTCCTGATGCACACAACATTCATGGCAGTCCATCTAGTGAACTGTCAACATGGTGGCCTTCCAACTAAAACTTTCAAGTTTATCACACTTAAGAGGATTGAATTGGGGGTTGGTTGCAAAATATAACTACTTCCCACATTAAAAGTACGCCCATGAATTTATTTCGAAACATGTTCGTTTTTCAAAATTTCAACCAGACTGCGTAGTTATTGTTTTGTCGTGTGACAGCATAAGCTAAGACAATATGAATAACCGGTTTCATTCCGAATATCTCACAAACTACGACAATCAAAGCGAGATTGCACTGTGGGTTCAGTTTGTGATCGATGTGCAGGTGTGCTTTAATTTATACATAGAGGCGGTTCGGATTGAAATATATGAATCATTCAATTCAGTCCGAAATAACGCACAGAATATCGTGTTTGTAAAAGCAGAACACCCGGAAAGAAATTATCCACGGCGCATTGCATTTGTGTTCCAAGAAATTCTACTTCCATCCCTTTCGTTCGGTTGCAATTAGTCACGTCCATCATTCCAGCTGGCGAGAAATTGGCCTCGTTGGTTGTTGAAGCGATTCGGCGGCAGGCAACGGGTGCTTGTTACGGATGCTTGATTTGAGATATCGGTGTTCAGGTGAACGGCAGAAAATAAATTGAACTTACCCCCGCAGGACAAAAAGAATGGATTTGTTTGCCGTTAGTTAGAAGGCTTATCATTATTCAATAAACACTAGGTACATTGTTCTGGACGATAATTATTCTTGGAGCTAGCGAATCTGGTGTTTGTGGAGTCGGCTGTTTGAATTATGTCCACGGCAACACTTAAAAAGACATATTCTGTGTTCGTTTTGAAATGGCCATTTCTCGTTGCGAATTTGGACAAATGATAGAAAAGACCGGCAATAAGCGAGTTCTGCCCAAACAAGTTTTGCAGCCTGTTTTAGGGTGTTTGGTTGCACAGTTATAATTAAAGTCACCTAAGCGAAACCTGACAAAACAAAGAAGCCAACAACGAGACAGCAACCAAGTAAGGAGATGCTGTCTGTGTTCCTTTGACCGGGTGATCCTGCAAGACTGTCACATTCTTCGTATACCAGAAAAATTGCGTATTTCGAGTCAGATATCTATGACTCAGAAATGGTTTCTGTTAGGCAACTGCACGTTGCATCACCAGAAGATAATTCCCATTGAGTGTTGATGGCTCGTTCTATTTGTTTGTTCGAATTCTATCTGACGGTTGCACAAAAGCTCATGGGACCTAGTTTCTTAAATGTTTCTTCACCCAATTCCTCAGATGGTGTCCATTTTTGATAATATGGTAACATTTAGTTCGATAGACTAGTGTCACTCTCTCAACCGAATATGCGGTATTTCACAACGTTTGGCGTAGAACAACTGTTACCCGAGACGTCTCCAGTGACTCACACGATTGGTATAACTGGCTTGCTTGTAACACAAACTACCAGTACTTGCGACAGTGGTGATTAATTCACACTTGATTTGTGGTCTGATGTATCCTTTGTCTAGTTCGTTCTGACAAGGAATGGAAGAACGTAATGAAACCTGCGGTTAGGATAATCGTAGGTGCCGGATTTATTGTATAGGATGATGTTGACTGGGCGATCGTGCTCATTTGTTGAAATGGTGCATCCGTTCGCCGACCTATACTTCAGGTATAATCCCCTATTATCTGTTTGCTTCCCTGTTTGAATCGTAAGGATTTGTTTCAGTGGGTTAACAGATGCCCTGTTTAATGGTTTACACAGTCATAAACAATCCACAATTCTGAAAGGTGTTACACTTGCTGTGACAACTGAGGCCTTCGGTGGTTTTAATTTTTATGTAGACTTACTTGCCACGCCGCTGAAAATTTGCAACTTTCTCACCCACCCGATTAGATTAAGTGAGTACAACATAATTCAATTCGTCAGATTACCCAGACAACGGCACAGTGTCTCAAATGTTTCTTAGCACATAATCTGGCACCAAAGTCCCAGGAACACCTTCGTTAACTATTGGATTGATGGGATACAGATTACCCCCATGAGATTCGAAACGGTGGTCTTGAAGTCACCGGTCGCAGCCCTTTACGTTATACCACATTTTGTGAGAACACATTACGGACCGACTAAGATTATCAGTGTACGAAATTCATAGCACTCCACTGGGTTGAGCTAAAGCAGTTCGGGACGTGTTACCAGTGAGCACTGACTATAGCCACAAAAAGTTTGAAAATGTCAATATACTGACTTGTTTCAGACGTTTTATTTCAAATTCAAAATTCTGTTTGACAAATTCCCGATCGCCCATCGCAATTGCTCTGATACAATCGACGTTCACATGGCTGGCTACTAGAGGACAATCAACTGTATTGGCAACACAGATTTCGCTGGTTTGAATCTCTTCGAGCCAAGTCTCACCTGACAAGTTCTCCCAAAAGTGGAACAGTTTGAGGATGCTAGTGAGCTCCGGGGAACGCAATTTGGTCCATCTTCCCCATCAGCCTTTAGGAGTTTTGTGTTTCTGTTTAAGCAGAAGGTCGGTGCCTAATTCTCGTTGTTAACTGATCAAAAAAATATTTGTTAAAAATGACACAGACTGATACTTTATGAACAGCACGAATGTCAACCGAAACCTCAAGCCCCACGGTAATAGTTAAAACAATTTGCCTGAGTGTCCTCACGTCTTTACAACATCATCGTATGGTAACCTGTTCAACGTTAGAAATGCTCTAGGGACCGGGAGCTGGGTTAGTAAATGACATGCCCTTTGTGACGCTACGATATTCCCCTCAACTATATCTCTCGGTATAACTATACTAATAGTCGAAAATTATAGGCAGCGGGCCACGGAAATTTAATTTGATGGCGATGACCAAATACATATATTTTGTACGTTTTCTCGCCGACTTTTCCTTGACGTATCTAGCAGTTTTGACAAGGCAGGTCAAAATCGTGCTTAGATTCTGGATTAGCATAGTGGATTCGCGTAAAGTCGTTTTCTATTCATTTTGTTGAAGATTGTAATCAGAGTAAACCAGTGGCTCCGACAGTAAAAAAGTGTACAGAGTGTGTATGAGAAACCGTCATCCATTTGTATCCAACAGTAATTGGGTAAAATCGCGTAGTCATCGTCGTCCTCTCAATTACCATAAGAAAACCGTTAACACCATGTTAGTATTATAAGAGTGTCCGTTACATCGGCTGACATAACGACACGGCCGTCTCGTTCATATTCTGTGTCCAGTTAACTAATTTAAAGTAGAGAAAAAATAGCAGGATATGGTTTTGATAGAAGCATGCTGGTTTGATGCAAAGGCCACAATTTATCTCATCATCGAATGCATTTTGCCAGGTTCGACGAATGCTGTTAACCTACGAATATTGTTAACCCGAACACACTATCTACCCATTTATTAGGTATGATCTATAACTCTTTATCTCAAAGCTTTTATAAACACATTTTTTCTGCTGTAGGTACTGCAAACTTTTGATTGACGAGATTTGTGAGTCAAAAGTGAAAATTTGACGACGGCCATAATTGTCGATTGATTATGAGTTGTTTTGCTTGTCGGTTTCTTTTGACCTACATCTGAGAATGATCTATAATTTTGTAGCGGCTAGTAAGCACTAGGTAGTAAATAGATTAACAGATTACACTTGATCCCGAAAGCTTAGTCCTACTGTGCGATTTGGTTTCGAAGTAAAACGCTACAGTATTAGTTACTGCCGTTACCACTACTATTGTTAAGTTACTGCCACTTGCGTAGGATTTGAAGTATGATTTAATTTCTAGCTGAACAAAGAATATTACACGACAGTCCCACATCGCCCACTTTGTTCTTCATTGATGGAGTAATTTTACTGATTAATAGGACAGAGTTCATATTAAGTGTATAGAGAATAGTTTTTGCAGCAAACTTTAAAATATTTACTTCAGTGTCTTCCTTCAAACTGAAGAGAAGAACAAAAACACCACAGCCAGCGTAAATACACTGAACATGCACAGTTTTGATGAATAGGTACGGTTATGTATCGTTATCAACTCAGCACCAAATACATTTGAATGGAAGATTCACCATTACACTATCCTTCGAGATCACTTACCTCAGATAGGGACAGTAGACATAGAGGTTAATCCTTGTTCTAGCTACAAGCTGCGGTGTCCGGTTTTTCTACGTAAACAGTCTGTCGTGCTTATGGTGAAATCAGTTAGAAGCGATCAGTGCATTCATCCTACAAGCGGAAGTAAGAGATTGAACTCACGGTTCAGGATGAAACGCCCACCTCGGTTGTCTTTTGACAAACGACTTAATCTTGACGAAACGTGTCGATGTTATGACAAGTATATCTCACTTGTATCCTAAAATATTGCACAAGGCGCCGATGATCCTGTGAAGATTTACAAAGTAACTCGGTTCATAAAATGCATATTACCACTACAGAGATGAATCGTTGAAACATGATTCTAAACTGATTCATATCAACTGTTGTTACACTTAATTTAGTGTGAAATGCAATACGGGTAACCTTCCTTAATATGAATTATCAAACGAGCTGACTACTGTCCGGGACTGCTGTGGTGCCGTAACATAGTCATCATAGACAGTAATGCATCAGTAGATCTCATTGATGCTTGATTGCCATACAACCACGAAGAATAAAGCCATCCTTATTCAAGAACCAAAAACAGAACAGGAGGGAAACCAAGTAGTAAAATTAACTATGCCTTTATTCCAAACTTTAACACCAAGATGCTTACAACCTGCAAACGAACAACCGAGCTATAATTAAAAGTCATTAGTAGGACGGCATCCTGACAACTTCTACTGCCCCGCATCACTCACCTCACAGACAACTCGGGCAAACAACAATAACTTACACACCACTGTGCCCGATTAAGTCGCCATTTCACTTAACGTCTCCAGTCAACGACGATGTGAGTCACGAGGTCCTCAGCCTAGGAGATGAACACGACCTACGATGACCAACCCTTTCTCTACGCCAGCTCACCAACTGTTCACCTCACGTCCTACCCCAGCCGGTCGCAGCATGAACCAATAGTGCTAGCTGTGATAGACAACTAGCTGGCATTCTTAATACATGGTCTAAACGTCTAAATTTGTGTAAACGTAAGGGCTGAAAAAGAGAACTCACTCGGCAGTCACAAACGAATACTCGCTTTCTAAATACTTCGCTGCCTATTCGTTGATGCCACCTGGTGCCAGTGATCGAACTTAGACGTGGTTAGTAAAATACCTGAAGCAGGTTCACGTCTTCTACTATGAGCCGCCAAGTTTTGCTTTTGTAACGTAATGCAACTCTCACTGTCGCCTTATAGACGTGACCCTTAGGTCTTAGAGGGATGCCTCTATGTCATCAGACATGTCCTAGTTCGACAAATACCACCCTAATCTTCATGCAGAAATACTTGACATTTTGAGGCTACAAAGCTCACTCCAAAATGTTTTGCAGAGCGCAAAATAACATCTAGCATTGTTCGTGATATTTGAAGCTTGTCAAACAGCAACATTTTGTTGACGGCTTAATCAATATCAGTCAGTTTTTGTTATCAGGTAGGAGGTCCACGTCGGCATCACGTAAGTGCAACAGACAAATTTACATTAATTGAATTTAATAAATTAAATTAATTGAATTAAACAAAAATGATAAAAATGGACAGCTTCGACATACGTCGCTTTTTTGTTGAAACTGCCAAATAGATCAAGTAATTCTCAATCTGAGCAGAAGTATGTAAATAATGCACTGACTTTGTGTTCATGTACTTGTTTGATACACCACTGTAGTTGAGCAACTCGCACAGTAGCGTAGAATGCAGAAATGTTTATGCTAATGAAAGTTCCTGAAATTTTAATTGTATGCTCGTATGCTGAATCTGACATGGATAGTTTTTCATTTACAACATACAACTTGGAGTATTCTCCTCCCATCATGAATGTTGTAACAGTTTCATGTCTTTAAGGCTACTAACACAACTTGCATACCTATATTTCAGAGTATGGACAGCCGAGTATTTTGTTGGATTTCTCGACTCCTCAATAAAATATATAGTCGTGTCCTAAGTGGAAGATTGTCTATCATCTTTAACGATATATTCTACAGTAACTCGTTATATCTGGATAGACTGGTAAAATTGCATGTGGTAGCAGCTTTCATTTCACCGACCAATTACTTTAGGTCATTCTTATGACGCTGATGTGGTTGGTCAAATAAAATTCGGGAATGTGTTTGGAAATGAAGTAAACAGAGCAACAAACCTGAGAATAACTAATCAGGGCAGCCTTTTAAGTACCGATATGTTTTGCAAATTACTTGTGAAAAATATAACCTTCACTCAAATTGTGCAGTATTTTTGCAACCACACATATCGATCGATTAAAAACGAGAGGGCCAGCTAACTTTCAGAGCAAAACTTAACATAACTAAACTAGATCAGACCCAACACTGTGTTGTGTAGATTTGTCGGTCTCCTAGGTGGTCGGTCCGGATTACTTACCACGCTTGTAGGCTGTTTTGTGTAGTGAAACTTGATGCCAGTTATTTGCTTCACATGTAGTTTCACACTTTGCGAACCTCCATTTTTAGTGCCGCAATTTGGACGACAAATTGCCAGAGAGATCACAGGTCAATTTAGCATGGATTTCAGTTTTCTTCTGCCTTTCAGAATAAGTTATGGCATTTCAAGTGTCATGAATGCCTGGACGCTTTGGCAAACCTAGAAAACTAATCAGTTAAGGCAGGGCTATCAGTGGGAAAATTTGTGTGAAACTGCCACAATGGTTTAAAAACAAGGATGTTGAAAAATGACAATTGACAAATGGATCGGTGGAATTTTGTTGTCTAATCTATCATCACGATCCAAGTTCTAGCTTTCATTTAAAGCGAGAAAATTTTGGTGAACAGAGTAAACATATTTGTCGTAAGGTTAAGCAATAAAAAATCCATACAGGTAAATGGCAGAACTGCTACAACAAAAGGTAAAACACCAGAACGTTTCAGAACTTCATAACGTTAATTCGAATGAACATTAAAAGGTGAATCAAACATGAATGGAAATTTTGCAAGATTTCGTTATACAACGCAATTAAAATGGCCTTGTTTTAATGTATTCATTTCTTGATTAGGTCAGCTGACCTCACCTTACTTTAAAACGTAGGAACAAAGGAAGCAGTCTGAAAATTCTTCAACCTTCCAAACGCAGAAGTTCAACAACTGAATATAACTTTAACTTGTGGACATCCGATTGCGATAAGTCCAACAGTATCGAAAAGTTCGTTCATTACTAATATGTGTTAGAACAAGTAAAAATGTATATACAAGCGGTAAAACTATGGGTCCCGAACTAATCATCTAAAACTCTATACATAATTGATGTTGGAGCTAAATGATACTGAATTTCTGGTTGGCGGTTGTCTAAAATAGTTAGTTGAACTCAAAACTGTATACAAACCTAGCGTAGATTACATTGTTTCAAATGTGGAGCTGAACCCGATATATATCTATTTTGATGGATTTCATCGTATTCACTATAACTTCCAGTTTTGTCTGACTGCTGACTTGCCTCAAAGTCCCAATACAGAAAATGCAACATGTGTGATTATTTAGGCTTGCTTTCAAGAAAACGAAATTATTCCAACGTTTATGGTTTTAATCGCGTTCATTCGGGTATATTTTAATGCTTAACGTGCATGCCTTATTCTGAGCTCATGTTTGATGTGACTGAGTTTATAATTACATGCTGTTATAGCTATCACAAAAACTAACGGTACAAACTTAATGCGCTGAATGAAACTATGGTTTTGTAATTATGCATATAAATATATATATTTTACAGAAGGGATAAAGACATCCGTTGTATATTATTGTTTGTATTTTCGGTTAAAAAATTTCTGTCCGGTCGTTTAGTTCCATGAAGAACAAGTGAGTGAAAATGACTGAAATTATAACTGAATAACGTTACTTGTGGGCACATATGCTAACAACAGTCACTGAAAACTTTGAGGAAAGATTTCGCCCCTGTCGAACTCTGAGAGTGGGTTGGTAGCATGGTCGGGAATCCTGTAATGTACGTTTTTCCCATGTGTAATTTGACTGAGCAGAACTTTGATATTTTACATACTTAGGTGTGATTACATTGCTTGGTAGTGTGTGATTCAGTGTGAGTAGGTCGTCTGCCTTCTTGTCAGTCTGCTGGTCTTAAACTGTACATTCTGGTAATGACGCCATAGACTTTTATCTTCTTTCAGTAGAAGGGAATCTGTCACCAAACGTTCTAGTGTTTCGATATACTTGTGAGTAAGAACTCGGTCTAGGGGATATATAAAATAATGTGTCACTTTGTCACACTTGTCTGTCACAATACATGCTCTTAACTACATACAGTTTTCCTCAGTCTACAACTCTGTCCACATATGTTCTCAGTAAAATTCTAAAAACTCCTTAAGCCACAACAATGAAAAATAAATTTAGGGATACTATTGAAATGTCCTATTACAACAAACTACTAAGGGTAAAGGATTTTTGTGGGAGATAGATCAAATATATTTTTCGTCGGATCATTGTCTTCACATTCAAGTAGATTTCTAATACCCTTCTCAAAATATTACACCAAGCTGGAAAAAAACAATGTTGCTGGAGTTCATCAGTAATGCTTATCATCCCCACAGCCTAAAGCTTAACGTTAATTTGAGTGTGGATGGATGTGTAATTTGGTCGTATTTAGCGTGACTGTTTCGCCGCAGTTTTCATAGCACCCACTTTACAAAAAGTGGACCGATTTTCAGTTGCTATACCAGACAATGATGTGAATCACTCTTGAGCTTTGATAAGGACGGATGTTAAAAACTGCATCAAGAGTGGTCAATCAACCACATTTTAAATGAAATTTAACAGACGGGCGGAAAAAATACCCGGATGCCGTACGCGTTTAGGAAACTAGAGCAGATGGAGGTAAACAGTAACCAGGAGACTTTGGTTTCTAGATCAGTCACCAGGAATTTGCAGTCAGTAATGCTCTCCCCTTTCTGGCGCCAGTCGGCAATCTGACGGACAACGGATTGTTTTGAGTGTGTTTAATCAGCAGTGAGTGATGTCAGGTATGTTAGATGATGGTCAAAAACATGGTATTAACCTACTCGGGTCCAACGTTTAAATCACGCCTGAAAAAGGACCACTGTCAAGTTTGGATTACTCAGAGCATGGTTCTAGAATTTTGCTTCCTTGCGGCTCGAATATTCAAGAATTTGCATTTATATTTCAGTGTTTCCCAATTTCCAGTTGTACTTCATTTAACATACGAATTATGTTAATTTGCAACATGTCGTGTAGCACTTCGCCTCAGAGACAATACAAATAGTAGCATATTTTGCCAACATTGACTGGCACATGAAAGATGAACGTGGTATTTAGGATTGAGCCTTCACAGCTAGAAACAAATTTTAAGAGTTGTTGGTTATAGTTGTCAACTTTGGCCTCACTACTGTCTGCGGAGGCGTGTGTGGACTACAAACTCTCAGACTTGTATGGCATTTCGTCGAATTGTTGTAGTCATCAATGTCACCAAGTATTCTGCTGTCCGGTCGTACCGAATACGATAGCCAAGCAGTAGATAAACAATACACTATAATCTACAGACAATTTCCTACATTTTCTATTGTTTTTTCAGCAGGAACTTTAGTGGACCCTTGTAGGGGTTTACAAATAGATATTTATGAACCACACATATTTTCACTAAAGCACAACTGTACTTTAAAATGTAAACCGATCAGTCTGGTCAGCTGTAATTATTGTCTATTTGCGCTAGTCTTGTAGTCGTTGCAAAGGGTAGGTGCAAGTTACACAACTTTTATTCAAGGCTCAGATAGCCCGGATAAGATTGGACTTAATGGAAAATCCAGGTTGTCTAATTTCTTTTCCAGTGCCACGTTGACTATGGGGCGTTAATACGTTTAACAGACTACGATGATTCATTGTCTATGCAACAACCTTTCGTTGCACACGTCAAAGGATTTGTTACCCATTACCAGCGGCACGTGGCAATCGACCTTGAAAGGGTCAAGTTCACAAACTACGTCACATCCAAATCAGCCTGTGTTAAACTTTGTGAGAGCATAGTGAACCAACTGAAGTATTGGTGCTTCTTGCGGGCAGTAAGACTCATCTGTTAGTACTGTTTAATCAATTGACCGGAACGCTTTAGCTGGTCACTATTTTATCATTATTTCAACAGAACCTGAAATCCTGGCTAACCCGAATGGGTCAGAAAAAGTATAAGGTTTGTCCATAACTGATACTTTTGTTAAGAATATAAGGTGTTACATGGGTCAGTAGGGCTCAATTAGATGAACTGAATATCTGTCTAATCAGTTGGAAATGGTTTTCAGAAATTAAA
The DNA here is from genome assembly GCA_014338405.1 of Paragonimus skrjabini miyazakii. Taxonomy (NCBI): domain Eukaryota; kingdom Metazoa; phylum Platyhelminthes; class Trematoda; order Plagiorchiida; family Troglotrematidae; genus Paragonimus; species Paragonimus skrjabini miyazakii. The sequence continues at coordinate 44,351 of JTDE01001869.1, read as the reverse complement.
AAAGGGAAGAAATTGAGGAAAAAATTGTAGTTCAGCGTATACCTGGTGACATCTAATGAGCATGAATCAACTTCATGAGATTTTTCAGCAGATACCAGAGGAGAAAAGAAGAAAACTATAAAATGGAACAATACACAGTAAATGGCGAGAAAGAACGGTGCAATTTTCAAACAGCCACTAACTCGTTCCCGAAATTCGTTTGCTGACGGAAAATTTTAAGGTTACTATATAATAACCTGATATTACAAACAAATAACTTCGTAAGATCTTAAAAAGTCGATTCAAACTAGATCGAAATGATTAGGAATTACATTGGTTTTTCCTATCCTTATCTAAACCCACCGGTCAATCACGTGGTTGAATTTCTGTGATTGAGGAGGTTGGACTTAACCGACTCAACTACAAATATCAGTTGTCCCGATTTGATGTAGTTTTTATCAAGAGTTTACCATTTTCGTTAAGTCATAACGACGACGCAGTTTGATCTCTGACCTTCTGCACATACATCTACTATGAAGACAAAAGTGTTCTTCTGTCTGAAGGTAGTGCTTCAAAATAGAACGGATCGTTCTCAGCGGAAAGCGCATCGAATTTCAGATGGTGCTGAACACTAATGTTTCAAGCTAAACTAAGACCGCATCAACAATACAAATCCTAACGGACTGGTGTGTTTATGAGTTGTGGATAGATATCAATAGAATTTGATGGTTATGAACCCACTTATATTCAGTCGAAAAGTTACGTTAATTAAATAAAATTTCCATGCACTGATGACCAAATATATTCGCTTATCACCCGAAACATATTTGATGGACAGAACCATTCATAGATACAATAGACCTCAGTGAACCTTTGCCCACAAGATATGAATTGTGAACCACATAGAATTCACACTCGTTTTTCTGTTGACGTAAGCTTGTCATACTTAGTATATGGAATATTTATATGCAGCAGCTATTTTTTCATCAACTGAACCATATGAATCAATCAAGTGATAGCTACAGAATTGCTGTTTTGTTCGGGTTAACTTTGAACTGATATTACGATATTTATTCATTTATGTTTTAAGATTTTTTCACCATGATTAATTCAGACCTTCGATGGATCATAATTGAGCAATTTATTTAACTCTCCTACATAATTCTTTTAACAGATAGTTTAACCGTGCCTAAGAAGCCGCCTACTTGTTAATGAGAGAAAATCACGAAAAGGTTGGCGTTCAACCAGTCAGCATTATTAAAAATATATCCCCCTACAGAAAATCTTATTTGCTGGATTGATTATGTGTACGTAACTTCTATATAGTCTTAAAAGATACTGTCAAATAGATCGCGTCATTAAAACTTTTGGCTGTGCATTTGTGAATGAGATATTTGTAGTCTACAGACGTAACTTCCTACCGTACGTATTGCTCAATGATTGTTAAATCTAATTTGCAGATGACCAGCAACAAAAGCTTCTCAATTTTTAAAGAGCTTTCGAATATTCTCTATGAAGTCAGTTCTAGAGGATGGAAGGAAAATTCCATTTGGTTACCAGTGAAAATATAACCGCATCAAGATGTTTGATTGATTTACTTTGAATTAGGGCCTCGATTTTTATTGACTCATATTAATGGATGTCTGCTTTGCACAGAAACATTTGAGCAACGGACTTCGGGAACACTATCATCACGTTTATGTACAATGTGTGGTAAGCATCAATTTTGTAAAACGTTGAGAAATTTTAACCACACAGAACGACCATAATCCCCCATGAAAGTGATTGGTAAATTTATATATTCTAAACATAGGCTGCCAAAAGCTAGTACATTGAAGCACCAACCACTCACATGTAGACCACCGTAGTTGTTTTTGGGCAAAATGATGATTAATATACCACCAGGGTCCATTAAATGACATGAAAAAGTTTTCATTGGTGTGTCTATATCAATGTATACATTGTGTAAGCCAAAGATAAAGAGAACTGTACTGTTTATGCCGACGTCAACCGAATGGTAGAACTGCCAACTGATTAACAGACTTTAGTAAAACGGAGCAGCTAACACTCAGCGTTTGACTTCGTATAACACCGTGTCCAGATGCGTTTATTCCGACATATCCATCTTAGCAAGACTAATTTTATAATCACTTTCTCACGTTTTTCATTGCCAGTAAGATCATTTCCAATCTGCACTCTTCGTCTGCTTTCAACTTATTGGATTTAGATAACATCTTATATTTCCCCATATCCCCAAGCACTGGGTTGAAAATGAATCAAAATTTACCTCGGCTGCAACTGTTTTGAAAAGGAGTAATTATTTCATTATGATTATTATGGCACTGTTTAAAAATTTAACGATGTCCATTACGACCTGACCTTATTTTCACATACAGTTATTCATGTAGAGTTGCTACGTCAACTTTGTCGGCATAGCAGTTTACAAAACATTCAATATACCCAGTTCTCCTCATATTATACAACGGCTGTGGAGTAGATTTTGCTTAGCTACTGTACTTTTCACAGCTGAGATTTGTTTTATCAGGTGGTAATCTCACAAACTACAACTTGTCCGGCTAGTGTACATTTTTAGGATTTTCTAAACAAACCAAGTATTAGCATGTTATTAGAAAGTCCAGAAACTCCAACACGTGTGAATTTTGGCATGACGCATTGGTACAAGTGAAAACAACCAGCTTCCATGGGTTCTGGACAAGACCTGAAGTTCTCCAGTTAGGGCAGGAGAAGGATAACCTTTGTGTAACACGAGAGGTAAGTAGTCGGCTACTTACATATACAAATGGAGGAACAATTAACCAAGTGTGTTTTAGTCACAAAATAACAATTATGGTAGTAAACATGGGCTAACGGTCACAATCAGCATCAGGCTTGAGAAAAGCCATTGGTTTACTTTTGTGATTAGTTCAAAAATGGAAGGATCGGGTTTGCACAGAATGTGATCTAAACGAGAAATAACGAGATAATTGTAAGACTTGGTGCTTGTCACCAAATGTTTCTACCGGAATCTAACGGAAGATATAGAAATATATTTAAAGCAGTCCGAATAAAGCAGATGGCCACGACTAGATTGGGGATTTGCTGAAAAATGTTCACACATTGTGGAATGATGAGAAACAACAAACTCGACAAATTGCCTACGGCGAGTGTCATTATAACGAGGTGGATATTGTATGGATCAAACAAACTGAAAAAGTCGTTCGACAACAAATCGGGGAACACCACTGGTAGAGAATCCACCCAGTGAGAGAGTACACAGACCTTGATAACCTGACTGATCGATTGGTGTGGAATGGTAGGAAAACTCAAGTGTGGAACAGAGAGCTTGAAGCTTCTGATTTTGAAGAAAACTTGAACAACACTGAATGACTATTTTATGTTGTTATTCAATCCAATTGCCGGATAATTAACGGAGAAAAGTGGAGGGTGCTGTATTCACATGATGAAATGATCGTTCATCGAAACATTCCCCCATTTTGGTTTATGCTTTTAGATGGAAACAAAATGTTCACAAATTTGGATGTGTTCAGAGGCAAGTAGTGGAACTTTGACCAAACTGACAGTTCAGATAACTTATCCAACAGGGTTAGATGCAAAATATGAAGGGTGGATCAATCATCTCTGAAAAATTTGCTCAGTTATATACTTTCAATTTATTGACTCAACAGAAATCGAGTATACATAAAAAACTCCCGTAAAATCACGAATTTTTGAAGTTTCGCTTTTTACCTCAAGCTAAAATTTTAGCTTCAAGTTGTTTTAATGCTACTTTTTGAAATACCACTGGGGTTTACACGTTGAACAAATGTTAGATTGACGATAAAATGTAGAACGAAGTTTTTTTTCGAACGTAATCAATCTTTTTGACTAGAGTTCTAACAATGTGAATCGTGGTAGCTTCGATCGGCAAGATTTACTGCTAATATAAAAATACAATTGCTAATCTACACAACAGAAGTTAAAAAATTAAAACGGTTATTGAAAAATGAACAAAATTTGAATGCATATCGTTATACGAATACAGATGAACGAATTATTGAGTTTGCTGATGAGCAGTCAGGGATTTGGTTAATTTTAAGCTAAACAGCATCGACAATCGATCGGAGATTTTGCATTTCCATAGACTTTCCAGTCGGCCTCTTTCGAAAAGAAGTACTAGATTCGAGGATATGCACTAATGTTCAGCTCTGATGAGATTTATCTAGTGTTTATTTGTTAGATTTTTTAACGGGACTATGAATTTTGCGTTAAGTTCAAAACACTGATATAACAGGTACTCAGAACTTTAAATAATTCTAACGGAATGGCCGGTGACTCATCAGTTTAGAGTATTGGCATATCGTGGATTGTGATCAGTTGAGTGAGGACTGTGTTTTATTCTGTTCTGTTTATTGTCTCTCAGTTCACCTTCGCTATGGATGTTCACAAGTAATCGACCCACCAACTTTCTAAGTATCAGGATTAAAGACAAATGCTCGCACAGTTTAACGTGCATTACCGATAAGCTCTGGCACTATTACCCATTTACTCAATGTTATCCAAAGTGTTTAGTTAAATATACATTCTGTGAACAATTGTAGGTGATATGAAACTTGTCACGCCTTACCGGTAAAACTGAACACATTTAACCCCAACTTCAATCCACATCGGTCATGAGAAACTGAAATGAACTATGACAAGTTTGCTATCTCTGGATAAGTTGCGAATAAATCTAGCTTCCATTTTTGTTTGAACTGAACAAATCGACATAGTTCGACTGTGATTTTAGTTGGCGGCGTTTGTGTTGTGAACATAAACACAACCACCTGGCCGGTAAACATTACGATCGGTTCAATTTCGATTTGTGTGAGATTCTATGTTGGTGGTATGAACTAACACGAATGTGTACAGTGTCCACGGTTACCGGTGAGGGTACGATAGATTTCGTAAACTTATAAGTAAGGGACTCTAGCCTACTGCAGTTTTGAGTTAACGCTTATTTATCACAACAGTGTGAGTACAAACCAGGATATCACAGATTCTAAAACACACTTATGTGATCAATTGACCTCAGGCAAAATGGCAGTATCGCCTGTGAAGGGTTCCTGCTCTGGATGGAGAGAAGCCTTAAATTGTTAGATACAACGTAGATGTGGTCGTTTCTAAGCCTAATAATTTGGTAGTGGTTTGTTTTTTCATTTAAACATATAAAGTACGGTCGGCCAATCAATAGTACGGAGAAGTAGAACGAATGGTAACTAAAAATCTTTTGGTTCGGCACCGTTTCTGTCTGGATTAACGGTGATCTGAATAAACCAATTGGATTTGCATGCAAGCATTCCGCAAGCTATTCGGTAGGAATTCCAGGAATTTGTGAAAATCTTAATTTTCCATCATACACGTTTCGGTGTTTGAACAATGTGATATTGTCACTTCAGAATTTGCTTATGTTTGTAGCTTACTTTATTTATTGTACCATGAAAATTGATTATATTAGTAGGGTTGACAAATGCGTCTTTTTATCACACTTTCATTCTACTCCCTGGTCGATATGAAATCATTGGCACAAGGTAAAATCGTTTGCCAATTAAAGCTAGACGGAATTTTAATCAACATCCTCTTAAATGAGAACGACCATAGCTTTTCAAACAGAATAGGCATAAACTTTTTGATTCGGAATTTATGCACTTGTCATAAGTCATTGAAACTTTACAGCAGTATGAAACTGTTCATACGTAATGACATTTTCGAGATGTCAAAGGGAATATCTACACAATCTTCCGACCAGATATTCTGCCAGACACAATTCTGACAGACCAAATGAATGCTTATACAACTCAAAATCTAACACTCTGTTTAGTAATTTTCTGATCAGACTACGGGACTGTACACTTGTCTGGTCGCTCATTAGCATGGCACATACTGATCTCTACTCAGAACATGAAGTGAACGATCTACTGTTGACTTTTACGCAGTGATCAAGAATGAACAGTTCAAGAGCATTCCTTGACGGTTACTTTGGTTGAATAGTTAACTTAAATATAGAGGGTGTGTATTAACGGAGAAAACTCCGTTAACAGAAGATTTTTATTTTTGATGATGTGTGCCTTTAGAGCGACCGGTTCTATTTTTGATTGGGCTGTAGTCAGTGGTATAGAAAAGTTGTGATCAGTTATGTTGGTCTAAACCGACGGGTTAGAGACATTCTGTAAATTGATTGAGCGAAGCGTTCTTTTCTTAGCAAAACACACGAGACTGAAGTTCAAGAAGATAATTTATTCGATTTCTAGCAACAAGCATATTCGCTTGAATGTAAATCATTTTGTCCTCTACTCGATCAAACCAGTCATTTGGGAATATACGTTCATGTATCGCTATATGGTTGTCAAGACACGATCGTATGAAAGCAAACGAAACATCAGTAGGTGCAAAGTAACAAAATATTTAAAATAAAATATATAACAACAAAAACATAGAGTAACTTTAGTTTCTAAACAGTGTACATAACGTACAGTGTTGAATTTTCTTACTGACCTCGATGTTTCTTATGCATTTTCTGAAATGTTCCTTCCTCTACAAAACCACTACATTTCAATTTACATCTTAACGTTGCTTTCATACCCTCTACAGCCGGCATCTAGCGGCACTATACAGCTTGCGAACCTCAGGAGGAAAGCTGCGCGAGGTCAAAATAAACCATGGGCTTCATAGGTTAGTGTCTTATCCATCCACATGAATGTATGTAAATACAGCGCAACAAAGATACCTTGAGCCGACACGAGGAAAATTTATCCGAGTGGTGGTGATTAGTGAAATGTTTATGACACGATTCATAGTAGACTATCGATTATCAACGTATGTCACCGAATCTGATCGTTTTTGCGGTCGCAACGCATTGGCCGCGGGTTACGATCACTACACACAGGCAATGCTTCAACGATGATTACTGTCTAAAACGATTAAGCCTAAAGCAGAATAGACGCGGTGTCAACTTTGTTATAACGCATTAAGTAGAGGACAAAAAACAATTATTACATCTTAAACATATCACGTACAGCCGACGGATGAAAAATTCCCGGCGTGTGGTGCTCATTCTACTTAATCCTTGCGACTGTTTCCACAATGTATTTATGTGATGCATTCTGGACGATAGTGCAATAACTAACTACTGTTATACAAAACGTTATTATGTAAATGCTCCAAAGATGGTTCAACTTAGACCGCGTCTTGTAATGATCAAAGTTTGATCATTTCGACTAAATACTGCCAAAACATCGAGATTATAGCTTGCCAAATTGAACCTTTCACAACTTGTGGTGTAATGAAAGCATTCTGAAATTCCGACTACATTTAACTATAATTCTAGTGAATGAACGAGATGACAAGTAGCAGGTAATTTATATTTTATGATCCTATCTATGTTTTTCATCATATGAACATGTTTATCGCTTACCCCACTCAAAAACATGCGTTGTACAAGTGTTCTGATTTTGTGGCCCGTGGCACAAACAGTCAGATGTGTAGAAATGAATCGGGTATTGGCAACGCTTCAAATTGTTGTGTGCAATGTTGCTACATCTGCTGTCTGCTTACAGACTCTTGTAAGCGATTTCGTAGGGGGTTTGTGCAGCCTCCGGCAACCAGCTGGCAGTGCCCGTGATCTAATGTATGCGTGTGAGAAGAAAGATTATTTTGTGACTGCTTTTGCCTCACGGTGATTTGATCGATGAACATATAAAAAGTGGATTTCCTTCCAGTTTTTCCTAAGCAACTTGACAAAGTGCGAATAGTTAGAAATATATTATGTTAGCCGTGATCGCACTGTGGCAGAAATTCAACAAATAACCGTACGTTCTGGAGAACAAAATTTCTTGGAATTTTCGGAGGGAACTAGATAATTTATAAAGTATTTGGAGATGAGTATACAAAATTTTGACTGACATTATGGTGCTGTTAGAACAGAGTAAAATAATGTGCAAATATTATTACATTGTATAAGAAAACAGCAATACAGACCTCATCTCGAATACATACCTGTCGCAAGTCAAGAAGCAAGGCTTTAGGCTGGACGCACAATATAAAATGATAACATCGGTTCCATGCAAAGATACTGCTTACATCAGTGCGTATAATGAGAAAACGGTTTGAAAACACTGTTTGATCAAAACGGATTCTGCAAATTGGAAGGTCGTAAGGTCTCTGCTGTTTGACCACAACACGGAAATTAACTTCACTGTGTTATTCAAGATATCTATAATCGTAATACGGTCTGTAGTCGATTAAGCCGGCTTTTTATCCGAGCTCTTTTTTCTAGTTTTGTCAAACTGATTGCAATACCAGCCTACGGTTTTACATCGTCATCCATATTTTGAAAGTTGGCCCACTCCACCGTTGCAGACCTTACCGAATATGGAGGTGAACCGACAAATGACGTAAACAAAACAGTCCCAAAAAGTATGGTTGGGAAAATGGAACACTAACTTATGAGAGGTCGGCTGTCACAGTACTCCAATGGCAGAGCTAGTACTACTTAGCCAGCTTCATGAACACCGCTAGCATCGTGGCAACTTTTGAAAAGTTGCTTATAGAAAACGCCTTACTAGGGAATTGTCTATGAATTCCAGCGCTTCCGTGTATCCTTCTAAGTAGCACCCTGTCATCAGGGTTTTGTTTACTGGTAGAGTTTTTGAAATTTAACTTACCATAAGTTGAACACTGCACGCGACATTCTGATTGGTGCGAAGGGTTAAATCCGAAGTTTTCAGTCAAAATGTCAGTAATTTCACAATATGCACGGTTGTCAAACCATATCAGAACACCCGACCACAATCTTGTGTGTATAGTATTCAGTTTGTCAGTTCACTTCGGCGAGGTGGCGTTTCCATAGAAAATGTTTGTTCCGTAGAAATTGTTGTTAATACCAACTTACCTAACTGCGTTGGATAGGGCTTGAAAGAAAACGCGCTCACTTGTTACAAATTTGAAAGTTTCTTTTTTAAACACAAGCAGAAACTTCAGATAAATCCTAAAATTGATGATCGACACAACTAAGTTGAGATGTAATATGATCAGTTAAGGATATAGACTAGGTAAAGCAGTCTGTTAAAATAAAATGCACAGTTCTGCGGACCGTTCCAGTTCTCGCAGTCCTTTCGTTTTCGGTACAGATCAGATAGACTAAAAAATGCATACGGATATTCACCTGTCCAACTTTGGTGTTCTTGAATGTTTGTTGATTAATACCACGCTTCCCGGTTGTAACAGACTGTAAAGTATGTGCAAAACCCTTCTCAAATTATCGTATACGGATGAAGGTAACGAGTGGCCTAAGCAAAAGCAGATCACTTCAAATAATGTACAAAATCCACAGTGATTAATTTATGGTTGGTTAATCGGGGGTTCCTATCTCGACGTTATCAATCATCTGAAAAAGTAAGGGATGCTAGCTTATTTTTGGATTTTTATTTATTGTACCATTTCCTAAACCTATTCGCCATCTGTTTTAGAACTCACTTTTGTATGAAATGTTTGGTAGACATGGTTCTGGTTGTTGAAACTTGGAAATAGACAGTCGAACAATTTGACCTTCATGGGCCTTTTGCTCATAACACTTCAAGATACGAATTTAACAACTCCGTCTTTTAACCTGTGGTGGTTTCAGGTAAGCCTAAAGCACTGACCAAGTGACAGCTGTCGCATAGTCACAAGTTCAGGTGGACTTATTCCGTCTAAATTCTGCCAGGTTTCTGGTTGCTACTTAGTTTGTGAATCTGATCCAACCTTCTTTTATTTCGTAGTACCCCTAAATTACTAACATACTTCTGCACAGGTTTTAACGTTCCACCAAGCACAGCGTTCTCATTTACCTTTTTTGGAATGCGAAAATAAAGGTCCATGCATTTTACGTACATACAAGTTAGGCCAGTCGACAAATGTTTATCAAAGGCAGAGTTTGTGAAAGAATGTGAATACTGTTCACTTGACTGTTATTTACGTAATTATCAAATATTCATTAATAAATGAATTTCGCATGCTAGTTCGCAAAAATTGGTTTTGCTGCCCGGTTGTAAATATGTAAGAAAAATTTTACGGGGTTGCTATTGAGTCCGTTATGAAACGTGCAGTTTTGGTTAGTTCTCAACTGTGGTTAATAGATATTGTTTTATCACTGCAACCTTATTAGAAAAGTGAATATTAATGGTCGCAATATCGAATCATACGCCGGAAGTATAACAAATTACATCTGCAATGTGTGCGTTTATAATTGACCTTTCACAAGATTACGTTGTTTGGCTACCTTTTTTAGCATCATGGAGTGCCGTGTTTATACTGTTCAGATTCACTTCTCGACCACCAAGGTTACAACTCGGTAATGGCATCAATCGTATGCTAAATACCAATAACGCTTGCACCTTGTGGAAAACTGCGTTTTATGAAGAATTTACTGTTAATTCATGTGCCATAATTTGTTATGCACACGTGATAAGATTTAATCAAGATCTAACAACGAGATATCACAGCTTCGGCTGAATTCCAAACGGAAACGGAACCGCCGCGTCCAAACGCCGCAAGCGCTCCATCAGCTGAGCTACAAAGCCATATCGGGAGCTCGAAAATTTCACATTCGGACTCTGTTGCGCATACGCCTCATTGTCTCATATGGAATCCATCAAATGATCTAGGGGAGTGACTGCTAGGGCAAGTTTCTCAAACAGCTTACGCTTGAATCCCTTAGTGCTATTGTTGGGCACAGAAATTGTACCGCAAATGAGTAGTTTCGCAGATTTGGTTAAGTAGAGGAAATCCAACGGCAGTGTTGTTGGATTTCAGCAAGCAGGTCCTATCGTTCATATCAGTAGTTCATATCCACTGATTCGTGCTCGCTAAAGACCATAACGTTAAAAATGAGTAGGCTTAACAATGTTCCCAAAATTAATCAATTAGGTTTTTTAAATTATTTCGTATTTATGTGGATTTCGATCTAACATAACAAACCAAAGCTTGAAGAAAAACAATAAACTGGGCAGATTTGTCTGATTTTTTTGGAACTGAGTCAAAGCCGAGGCAATTAAATCATTTCAATTGTGACTAGACGCCATGTTTTTAATCTCTCCCACTAGAAAATTTCCAGTTGTCTAAAATCACGTGACTTATTCACTTATTTTAAAATAGCTATCATTTCACTAAAGCGGAAAGCACAAAATCAATTTTTTGCAAAAGACTACAACAGAACAGCTTGTGACTGCTTTCCGGGTCACACACATGGACTTATTTTTTGGTCACTTTTATCCAATTTAAAGTCATTCATGTACATCTTCTACTACTGTGAATGATTTGTTTTGATGGTTGGTTCATATTCACAGTTATAATTGAATACAGTTTAGAGAAAAACTACTGGATTGTATAATTGTTTGACACTGACTAACTCAACATCTACATCTTATTTCTTTAAGAAGTAAATTTAAGCCAGTTTTCTCTGCTTCACTCCCTCACAGTGATTGTTGTTTCAAATGTTGTCTCAATACTACCGTTCTTGAAACTTTACTCTTGAATGTTTTGGCATACACCCAGTTATTACAACTTGTTTCTTCAATGCATTATGAGGATAGGCAATGCAGTTAGGCTTTCTCTCATATGCACGATTACAAATGATTTTGATAACAAGTAAATTTAAGCCAGTTTTCTCTGCTTCACTCCCTCACAGTGATTGTTGTTTCAAATGTTGACTCAATACTACCGTTCTTGAAACTTTACTCTTGAATGTTTTGGCATACACCCAGTTATTACAACTTGTTTCTTCAATGCATTATGAGGATAGGCAATGCAGTTAGGCTTTCTCTCATATGCACGATTACAAATGATTTTGATAACAAATATAAACCAAACAGAATTGACGCGATATCGCTTTTAATCTATACACCGCCAAACGTTTTATCAATGGGATTGTCTCCCAAATATTAAGTGGTACGACTTTCCCAATTTACAACCTTATTGAATCAGATTGAAAAGCTTACATATACTGACGGTAGGAGTGTGTCAACTAATGAAGATCACTTAAGGTTAACGTTTCCTTAAAGCAGAAACCCTTTTTTATGCAGAATGTGACTGCAATCTTCACTCGAACGAATGTCGCTTTTCCAACGCACTCTATCTCATGTCCAACCGTATTAGTGGCGGGGTTTGTGAAAATTGTCAACACAACACTGCTGGAAGAAATTGCCAACACTGTGCAGAAGGATATCATCGAGACTGGACTAAGCCGATCAGTCACGAGCAGGTATGCATAGGTGAGTTCATTCTATGTTTTCACGATTGTATTGCAGCGGTCTTAAGAGGTGGTTGTGTACTTTTGTAGTATCTTAACATAAGTTTGCACAACTAAAAATAAAATCGGTTTTATTGTATCAACTTTCGGTGGATGTACATGTCAGATTTGAAAGGTAATTAGATTCTTCCTTCTCGACTTGAATCACACAGCTAGGTAGATTATTAAGTTCATTTGAAGCAAAATAAATTCGGTATTCAAAGGAAACCAGAATGCATCAATGGAAAGCAAGATTAGATTCTGGCTGCTCTTAAAAGTCGTCACCAAAGAGGTACTGAATTTTAAAGGAAACAAAGAAGAAGTGAAAAAGTTTCCTATTGTCTCATCGAGTAAATCAACCGACCGGCGATCTTTTACAAGCATGCCAGTATGGAGACACTTTGGCGTGAAGCACCATGGACCCAGTAAAACTGTGGTAAGATTTGTCAACCTGATGCCAAAGTAGAAATGCTGATACTTACCAGCTGTTTCTCTGGATAGGTAATAAATTCCAGTGAGCAGGTTGGGAAACGTGATTATACTATCTGATTTTCGAACACTTATCACACATTAGCAGATAAAATTATGTTGTTACAAGTGAAGATTATAAGTTACGTGTCCTTGCCGGGCTGGCATTTAGTGCTTACTGCTTGTATTTAAACAACTGCAACCTGCTGAAAACCAAGTGGTACGCCCACCTTTTTTCAACTATAGTATGTGTAGTCTATCAGTAAATAGAATAACATTATGAAGACTTACGCAGCTACATACACTCTCTGACGAAGATGCCACTTTCAGGTTAAAAATATTTATGCAGGTAGTATGATCTAATGTCCCATGATTGTTCACTTAAAATGGTTGAAATTCCCGAATTTTCCCAAGTCTCTTGATCGATTATTTCTGTACAATCGTTTCGCTTTATCTGTTCGTAATCGACTATATGCGAAGTGTGGCCCCGGTCGCTTGTATGCAAGAAAAATTATATTAAGCATGTACACCTGCTGGTTCAAATCACCCAGAGACATGTAACTAATTTTAATCACAGGAAGACAAAGGTTCACAGAGGGGATTTAACGTTGCGGAGAACGTCAAGTAACAACCAGGAATATGTGAACTCAGCGGCAAAACGTGGTATGAGATTCAGAGAGACACTAATGGACGTTTGGTTGGTGAATTTCTGAATGTTCGTGAACTAACACAGACGTAATGCTGATTTTTTAAAATTATCTTACGTTTTGTAATACAATAAGTTAATGAACTTTCTTAAGAAACTACATTGAAATCTGTACTGATTAACTTTATGAACAAATCTGCTAAAATATATTTGAAATGTACATACCTAAATTGTTTTCTCACGCTTAGTTTTTTAAAGCCGGTCTAACATGTGACCTTTAAAGTTCGTGCATACAAAAAAATCCTGGAAGCTAGGACCCATATGCATACACGTACGAGTTAGCACAGGAAACTTAATTTATCAGAAGTTATACCCATGAGAGAAACATGGAATTACATGAGCAGAAGGAAGGCTATTATTAGGATGAGATTAGTAAAGGGTCTGAAAATCTCTAGCGGTAACGATTACAATGTTAAATGCAGCATTGCTTTCAATGGCACTGGGTTGCGCCACCCAAATGTGAGGTACACATCATCCTGTAAGGTACAATTCCGTTGCTTTGGAGATATTTCATTGGCGCTGGAGCTAACACTGTGCGGACATTCGTTTCACCGTTTCGCTTTAATACTGTTTCAGATCTCTAATTAGACCCAAGCCAAATTAATAGTTAAAATGCATGACATATTAAACGACCGATGAATTTTTTGTGTACTATCGAACGAACAGACACTTTCATCTCTTAACCTATTGCAGCCTGTCGCTGTCATCCGATCGGGTCCCTAATACGCCACGACTGTGATCGAAGGAGCGGACAATGCCGATGCAAACAAGGCGTAACTGGGCTCACTTGCGATCGATGCCAAGATGGATATCACCAGACACGATCCCCGAACAATCCATGTACCAAAGGTGGGTCATATAGATCCCATATATGATTGGTTAAACGGAGTAAGGTAGTTAAACATCAGATCATATGGGTCGTTTCTGTTTTCACTCCGATTTGTCATGTTTCTCACATAAATAGTCTAAATTTCTTTAGTTAAAAGTTCACCTTCCGTTGAGCGTGTTGACACAATTGTTTTCCTAAACTGTATTTTCATTGGAATTTTGCGACTGGATTACGCTGAAGACTCTAAAATTTATTAGAAAATCTTCAAAAAGTTGGTCAAGTTTTAGTGATATTATGTACCACAAGCCCTGTCAAGGCGATAAGTTGGAAAATCTTCCGGTTTTCAACGTAAACTTCATTAAGTGAAAATCGATCCTGCAACAAAGTGATAAATTTTATTTACAATTTCAACAGATGGAAATGTTTGGTTACTGTACACCCTTCGCAGCACTAACTCACAGTCACTAGGATTTAGGAAGATCCATTGTGAAAACTTTCCCTGTATTGATAAGGGTGGAGGCCACTGGTGAATAACTTGGACGCAGTATATCCTTCTAATTCAATTCATTCGCGTTTTTGTTGATGATATATATGACCTATGTGGTATAGCGTTACCACGCACTGTAACTGTTTGCAAATACTAACTAGTCTTGGCTTTCCTCTTGTTCATCGTTGTATCTACGCTGCGACATCCTAGGTCTGCAATCATTTTTTTTATCCTCTTCTCAGCGTAAATAGTGAAGACCTATAATATTCCTCCTAGGATACCTTTGAAGTGTTCGGTTGATCGACGGTTCTGCCGTATGGTTGATTACTTCTCGAAGCTTGGAATACATGAGGTTCAGGTCCATTTACGTTTGCCTATTTTAAGCAATAATTAAGGTAATCTGCTTGATTTAGCCTCAAACAACTTATCTAAAAACTCGCCAGCAACTGAACTTCCGTCATTTGGCTCAGCACTCGCCCGTCAATCAGGAACCATAAAATAATTCGCGAAGACCTTGACATTTGGTAGTGAGTTAGTTTTCAATACTCTCTTTATATATCATCAGTCCACAGAGGTTGCGGATCTTGAAACTTTAAATCTTGAATGGTTACAACTGTAACAAAATTATTACATTAACCATCTACATGGTATATGGCTGATAGACATTTTCTCAATAGATGAGCTGCTATTTACGCTTGACCTTTCTATTCTGCTCAGTTTAACTTCACATAATATTGGACTTCATTTTTTTTAATTATGACTATGAAAAGAAACACAAATAATTAACTTCTCATTGAAATTCCATTAATTGTGGAATGCAACACTGGTACTATACCTCACACAGAAGTTCCTCCATTTACATACCGCATATCGGTGCCTCAAAGCAGTAACTGTTAAATATCCTTAGCATTCGTGAAACATCCAAAGAACAAACACACGTGATGTGGTTTCAGTGTATTGGAGGTAAATCGGGGAACATTTAGTCACTGGTTGTAAACAGTAACAGGTTCCTGTTTTTACGTTTAAACTTTTGGGCAGGAATTACTTTTAATAAAAGAAATCACAAAAGTACGTTAAAATTACGAGTACACCTGCAGCGATTTAGTTACAGGCACTGAATTATTTTCTTGAGAAAAAGCAATCGTGTATTTTAAGTAGTGGGCAATTCATACGGTTTAGTTTCGTTGCCTGAAGGCTGTCTGAATTATAGGTCATATTAAAGTCAATGCCAAACGTGAAACCTTTTGACCCATATGTTGAATGAGAATTGAAAAACTCATCCTTGTCTATCGCCTGGACATCCAGTGCCTCTCACACATCTACATGAAACTGTAAAACGTTTGAACTCGTCTAATTAGAGTTGTAGCCCACATTTTCAATTCTCACTGTGAGAAGTGTTCAGACTTAAATCCCACCGTAAGTATAGGTTAGCTTTAGTCGGTTCATAACTGCGCCAGCGAGAAAGGATAATTTCGTGTATAAGTTCATGAGAGTGTTATATTCTCGGCTACTGTGCTCTGAAATTGTTATACTTCTTTTTGGCCGTCTATTTTTGACGGATAGAGGTAGGATTATTGCCAATTCATTTTTCGTAGATAAACGAATTCAAACTCGACTTTAATCTTGGTATAATGTTTTCTTGCTCACCTTGCTCTGATTGTGAATGAAATTCCATTAATTTCTCTTCGATCTATCAGATTATTTACCACAGGCGGTTGCCATGGCACACACACCAGGTACGTTGCTTTCTAAAGCACTTCTATGATATCAAGCTCTAACATGACGTCGTATCTATGTTGATCCAAATGCTGCCATTAACTTGTTCACTTGAAACAGTTCTGAAAACTGATATCTTTTTCATATGTTGTCTGTTATACATTGTCCCTATGGTCTGTGAAGTTCGGAACTAAAAAATCCTACTGAAACAACGTAACCAAAGATATTACCTATTCTTTTTTAGCCCAAATGAATCTATGTGAGGAATCCGGGAGGTCTGTATTTGATTGATTTCGTAGTTTACTATTCCACAATAACCGTTTAGGGATCATTTTCATTCTCCCTGTCAAAATGTTTGTTTCATCAAAGGTTAGCTTACAACAAACCTGTGACATTATTTACCTTATGATTACTAGAGTCGACATTTTGTCCGAATCAATAAAATAGCTCATTGCAACCTAATCTGTAAGGTAAAGCACATGAACACAATCAAAACAGCTCTACTGCTGTTCACAACGGATTACAGTTTAAAGTTCTGTTATGAGACATTAGCCATGTTTGTTGTAGGATAATCGAAGTGGTGAACAAAAATCCTATCTCAAATGTTGGAGCTTCTTGGACTTACTGTTGGTTCACACCCAAAGATTTGTTAGTACTAAACGTTAACAAGAGAGAAACTCTTGTTCATTGTTTTGTTTCATAAGGATCCGACTAAAATTGCGACCAAATGTAAAAACGGGTCATATGTAAACCGTGTTCAACTTGCACAATACAATTTCTTCCATTTAACCTTGTAAATCTTTTTTCCACTTAGTGACAGCTCACCAATATCTCGATCAGAAATGCAACAACTCCGACGGAAATCATTTCTGCCCTTTGCAGTGATACAAATTCTCTGTACTCAGCTACTTGTTACCAGTCTTCCGTCGTATTCTGACAATCATCATGAATAATTCTATAAAAAGACTACAGTAAAATGAATGAAACTAATCTTTGGCAACCCAGTGCAAAACGTTTTGGTTCTTGAACCACATCATCACCGTTACTTCCTATATCTACTATATGTATGTCGTACAGTGCTTTGAAACCGTGTGTGTGTTTTCCCTTAATTGTAGTTGACATTCATTGCGCAGCATGCAACACGAATAAGGAAAGGATACGACTGAAGAAATTCTGTCGCAAAGACGCAGGTGAGTCGGTTGTGCTTCGCTAGTATTCAGACTAGTCAGTTTACCATATTTGCAGGTTTGGTCTTAAATGAATTCCACTTCACGCATGGGGTTTGGAGTGTTCCAACTTAACAACTAATTCCGCTCTAATTTTTTTCAAAAGATTGTGTACAAGATGTTCCCATGACGAACTTAGAAGTGTAATTAATTTAAGAAATATCATTCGGTTCTAACAAATCTTAAAGTGAAAGGCCTGGTAACCACTTATTGATGTATTACACGGTCACTGTTCAAGTTTCAACTGCCACACCTCACAGTGTGCCGACATAAAACTTACAAACTAATCCTCAGCTACCTACTTTGTTCTGTCTGGGAGTAAAATACGGCGCTCGTGGATATCATACCTGAAGGAAACACTCGCTCCGAGTGAGAGTTTTCTAGCCCGTTTGTTGTTTAAATGTCTATAACAGCCAGTTGATGATGTGCAATAAAATCTGTTCGAGTGAAACAGGGAAACTGTATCATTAACTGCTTAGGGTTATTCGTAAGATGGATCAAGTAGACTAGGAATGTAACTGCGAACATACTGGGCCAAATTAATTGATATGTTGTGGATATTCCGTATTGCTGGCTCTCATCCGCATTTTTCACGGTCAGTTGCGTTTTCTGTGAGGTTCGTTAGATAGATCCAGAGAGCAAACACAGAAGTGTTGATTTGTGACTTAATACAGTCACTTCGTGCATTCTCATATATCCCAAACCGTGGAAATGAACAGGGAATTTTCTGCCGAACACACTGAGTTCAAAGCAGATTCGACTGGAACATCAAAAGTCGCTTGGCTACGTGATCTCCACCAGAGTGACTTCACATTCGTCTTTAAACCTTTTGTATGCAACGGTCAGGAAGGTTACGATCGACATTAAGCTTTCCAACTAATTTGTTATGGCGTAGAAAAATTTCACATAAAGTTTCAGGGTTGAAAATCGACCGTCTTCCCCCCTGGTGCCCTATAAATTCATTGTTTCGTAAACCTCGGTAAAAACACTCTGAAAGGGCTTTGTAGTGGTAGGCTTTGTGTAGCTGACAGGAATCCTCAACCATCAGACCACTATCCCGCTAGGTTCCGTCTAACTGGGAGGGATTATGCAAATTAATGCCATTTTTCTAACCCCAACACCACAGAGCATTAAAAACTGCTTGTTACTGACAACTTGCACCAACCATAATAAGAAAGTTGAGGTAATTCGTAACTCATCTTTGCGAAATCTCACCTTTTCTAGGGTTAACAAGAAAACCAGTAGTAGGCTGCACGCCTTTCTGTCAACAGTCAGAACTGATACCTCTTTAAACGAGCTTTTTTGACGGCTATCTGTCTAAACCCGGGTTCCTAAAAACAGGTCACACGATGACACAAGTTGGTAAAAAGAAATTGATCGAAAAGTGGACAGCAGGGAGCAGCATCAGGTTTTGAAGATATGGATGTGAATTTGCATGTGATTGAGTCAAAAATTGTTTACTTCAATGAACTACACCATCGTTTTGACTTTTGAACACAGATTTAGAACGTTAACTCCTCGCTTTCTACATTTTGATATTTACCTAATGCATTTTAATTGAGCGACATTTTGCTTTGAGGGCTAACGGAGCAAAGATGTCCCACCTAAAATGATATAAGTGTAATCAGCTTAAAACACAAGAAAATCACTGGTTCACTGTAAGGATATTAAGCTGACACGGAATGCAAAGTTACTTATCGTAGTTATCGGTAATAGTTGTTAACCTTAATGGATCCTATTTTTAACAATGCAACAGAAACCGACGGATAGACAATGATTAACTTTATACAGGTTAATGTCTTGAATAGTTAACTTGCGCTTCATGTATACTAAATACCGGAAAGGTTTACAATAAATTAGAAGTAATCAAGGGGTTCCAAAATATTTTTTAGAAAACCATTTTCAGTTTGTTCGCACCAGGCAACATTTTGATGATTTTTCTATCCGCTGTAATTACCTCACAATAAAAAAACATTTTTTGGAAAAACATGGATTGCTTTGGTCAAGGTCAGCCTTTAGTGTGCCGAAATTTTTCACTTTCTGCTCTATTCACGCACGACCAATACCAAACGTTAGTAAATCAACCTCCTGGGGGAACTTAGCTTCCAATTCAAGCTTTCGCACGATATTTTTATTCCGTAAGAAGAACTGAAGTGACATGCATTGATAGTTGCAGACTTTTCCGAACTCGACTAGGTATATGTGGCGTTTGACAAATCATAAGGCCGGAAAAGCTGTATTGAGATTATCAGTACACAACTTTCTAGCATTATTTTATGTATAAGTGGACTTTTACTTTGTAGTGCCTAGGCTTACTTCATGCTCGCACGTAATTATTTATTTGCAAATACTTTACTTCTAAAAGGTTTGCTCTAAGTTAAACTGGGCGCCAGGTAGTAAACAAATGGGGGACTACAGTTGATTTGCTGGAATGAACAGGCGGGAACAGAAGAGCGTAGAGCAGTTGATTTGACAATAAAAAGGGAGATATCGGCTCACTTCGCGATTGTCATGTAGTCTTGTGATTGCTTAAGCTGTTTCAGGAAAATGTGTAAAGTGTTAGCTGAAAGTAAGGCCACACCAGAAGCCTAACTATCTTTCTGCTACTCATTCTGACATACGGCGATATTCTTTTAACTAAATGGTTAGCAATAAAATGTGTCTTATCATTGGGCCCTGCAGCCGATTAGAGTCAACGAAAGGCAACCCTTTCGCAGATTTCTTCATGAGGTCAAGATATCCCATGAACCTATCGTCCAGGTCTTTTCTCAGTTTTAATCCTAGAGGGTAAGCAACACACGGTGAACGCCGGATAACCACACGTTTGGTGTGTTCAGATCACCATTGTGGGATTTGCCTCCCACTGACACAATCTTCCATGAGATATGAGAGCCTATTCAACAGTATACGGAATTTCTTCTTTTGATTGGTTTTAAGACCGGAAGCTGGACCATCCCTGGAACACCCAATTGCTCAAATGATCTCATTTCACTACGGATTTACACAAAGTGTTCAACAAAACTGCTTATTATAGTCTTTCGCCTAACAGTTCTGTTCATAATACTTCTGACTGGCATAGTGATGAAGGAAAACTGCAAAAATTGGGAAGGCATGAAATGTATCAGTGAATGAAGTGCTTTGGCTTCAAAGGTATAGTGTTTAGTTAAGTGATGAGCTTGATGTCTTGACTTCAAACGCTGCATCACTAATTGAGGTGATAGCATCGATGCATGGCAAAGTTCGAGGAATATATGTCTTTACACATCGTAGTAATATCAACTATCACCTGATATTCGATGAGCTACTCCATGTTACATTTGAACCTTTGATCTCAACTTTAGGTGGTTGATTCTCGCTGCATGTTTATATGCTATTTGATTAACTGACTGTCGCTTTTTGACTTCCAATCCGATAGATCACTTCCTCCATCATCTTAGGCTATGATATGGTTGGGTAAATTTTGTCCATCCTTGACAGTCGATATGAATTTTTTAGTGTTGGTTCAGTTTCACGTTGTTGTTTGATCGTGTTCGAATTTCGCATGTTCTCAAGCCTTTCCCCCGCATTAACTCATCAGTCCTGTCTAAGTAAATACATTTACCTCTTTGTTTGGGAAATAGCAGACTTCCAGATATTTCCCTGTCTGTTCGATGCTTACCTGAGTGTGGATTACTCGATAATGCTATTGAATGTGTCTTACTTTATTCTTTTATACGAAAGTCAACAAAACATGGTCGTGTCTCCTGATGGCTAATTTGTGTTCATTCAGCCGCGTTGATATCTTTCATTCGGTTTGACCGACTTACTATTTGTTGCATCTGTGGCATTTGAATTTGCGTCTACCTTTTTCTTTGGTAGTTTTGAGTTGCTCTTTTGGTTCTAATGTATCTATTCGATGGTTTTAGATGATGTGCCAAAGTGACACACTGTGATCGCAGAAGTCTTACCGGCATTCTCGGTATACTTCTGATGTAGGATAAGGCAATCTGTCTTTTTGATTTTTTCGTAGAGTTTGGGCTTATCCCTTAACGCAACAGACTTCTTCTTACGAAACTTCTGAAATATTAGATGCAACCATTTCGACAACCATATTGTTTTCCATTTTTGTCAAGTTTGTGGTACTGCGGTATGTTTACGTGCTTTTAAACAGAACCTGAACACGAATGATTTTTGAAATTATGATGGCAGTTGCGAAAGATGAGGTGTTTGTCCGTGTGCATTTGTTTCCAGTTAGCCAAATTCACTTATGTCCATCAGATTTCCTATTGAGCAGTACGCTCGAAAATAGTAGTCTGCCAACATTTTCAACCACCGCCAGTGTTTGAAATAGTTCGTAACAACTTCTGAGAACTGGGAATGAATCCAAAGTTCGTGCTTGTTACACAGCTGTAAAATTTTCATCCCCCTTTGCATGGGCGTTTCAGCGAGGAATCCAAGTATAGGCGATTTGTTCTAAATTTCTCCTCCAACCAATTTCATATAATTCTGTGCATTGGCCATCTCAACTGAAGTCAGTGAAATGTGATCCACCTATGAAATATTCTATTCATTTTCACGCATATCTGGCCAAACTATAAGTTGTTATTCCCCAGATGGATGTTGTTGGTAGCACTGGTACCACCATCTCGTTTACCGTTGGTGGTCCATAGAATTCAACATTGTTTGCGTCGTCTGTCTTTGTCCTCTGGTGCTAATATTTTTTATTCCACGTGGGCAGATTTCAGCCTCTTTAACGCACCGTTATTATTAATTGCCAACTTTGTGTTGAGGCCAGCAATGATCATACGTGAGGTAGTTGGATAGCTGCGCAATCACTCCGCCTTTTTGATGTGATCCATTCTGTCCACGATAACTGCAATTCCTTTTCTATCAGATGGCAGGATATTTAGGCTGTTCTTTTCCTTGGGCCTATATAGTGCTTGTTTCTGTGAGTTTACGGGGATGCTCAACTGATTCAGCGAGTGACAGCATAGAATATTTTGAGTATAGTTCGTTGTTTTGTTTCTTCCGAAGTGAACTGCTTGAAAAATCCTACCGGGCAGCCGATCCCTCAGATGGTTTGGTGGGTTCTGTATGATGCAGCCGGTTGGATAGATAACTGAGTCCAAATGTGAAATTTTGAAGGTGACGGGGTGTCTACCCTGCTTAACTGGCAGAGCACTTGCGCTTCCAGGCACGCAGTTT
>JTDE01001869.1:7850-21355 GCA_014338405.1 Paragonimus skrjabini miyazakii | reverse complement strand
AATCTAGCCGAAGCCCAAATTTTTCCGGTTAAGTTTCCTTTAAACTGGTATTTATGCAAAGCTACAAATTAGTGTTGGAGTTCAGGGATTATAGGAATGTAAGCAGCATTGGTCAGAGTTGAGGGAAACTGCTGCTTGAATGTAAACATCTGAAGATATGACCAGCAGGACAGCGTTTAGCACGCAGTAACGAACAGGATGGTGGGGCAAACAAAGCGCGCGACATTGAAGCGACAGAATCTCATGGCATGCCTGGGGAACAAACCCAAACAAAGTCACTGACTCTATGGTCAAACTCGTGCCGACCGTAGACTATCTGTCAGCAAATGACTAGTCCAGAAGTGAGTTACACGGCACGAATCAAAAATGTTAACCGTAACCACAATTTTGATTGCACTGAAGAGAGGAAACAGGCGACAGTCATCGAAAACTAGTACACTTTGAAATCCGTGACTACAAAATAATGTAACACTGTGAACCGACGGTGTGACAGCTGACATTAGAAATGAGTAGTAGCTGATATAAAAGTTAGTTTTAAGTGTTGTGTGGCCTCCAGTTGGTGGCAGTCGAGCGGATATGGGTGGTGGTAAATTTGAAAGATAGCAGTTGCTGTGGTGGGCCATAACTGTTTTGTGAATGGAGTGCTACCAATTTGGCGTAACGTCTGTAAGATATTGGAACATTAAACAGCTGAAAAAAGACACTAGAAACTGACTAAGTTTAAAGGGCTGGCAACCTAAGTCGTGTTTTCACGCCTATCAAGAACAAGGGGAGAGAGGTATACTCTGTTGCTTTTTGTCTCAAGCACAGCGCGCACCAACGTATTTGTTGGGTAATTTCTTTGAGTATGGTTCTGACAAAGGATATTCAAGTCTGTTCGCTGTGACCATACGACGATTTCCTTTTCAGTGTGTAATAGACATCAGCCAACATATGATCATTAAATATGTGTGCAAGTTAGATTTCTATAAACTGATCCCCCCAAAATATTGCACACCGATTATCTTTAAGTTGGCAGTACACGTTAACCGGTGTTATTCTTACGTGAAACTGCCCGGAATAGACAAGCTAAATGAAGTTCTCACAGGCTATCCTTCAAGGTACGAGTTCAATCCTTGTCGGTTCGGTTGCCAGTCTTCAAAGGTTCGCTTGCAATGGGATGATTTATGTAAGAGATGTGTGATTTGGTGATGCAGCATGCAAGAAAACTAGTTCGTGAATAAAAAGATGATCAGCCTGCAACTTATTCACGTTATTCCTACTTGGTGAGTCAAAACAAGCACACAACCTATCATGAAAAATTTGTTTGACGTAAGGCATCAGGAAGAACAGCAACCATTTCTTACCTTTTTGGATCTGTGCAATGAAACAACAATTCAGGAGAACTAATTCCATCAAGTTTATCGGTCTGTGAATAGACTGTGCGTCAGCAAAAGTCAGAGTTCGTTTTTCAAAACTGACTTTATTTGCTTCTGCCAAATATCACTCGAAAAGTTGGCCACACTTTCGCTCTTTGTGAATTTCTGGTTGAACTTTTCATTTTAAATGTGAATCAAATCTTTTTCTTCGCTTAATTCACATTGAAAGTGAGAAACTTATATCGTACTGGTCTGTCTGTTCTTTTAAAATATGAAAGTTGATAGTACCAGAAAAAAGTCACTAACTTATTTATATATTTAGTCAAAACAGAGAGAAGACATCGCGAGATGTTAACATTTCGATTTACTCTCATCAGTTGCCAACGTAAAACCAGCAATTTTTATACAAACTGAGTATAGTTTGTCTGCAGAACACTACAGAGCCATCAAGGAGCTCAAAGAAATGACTGGCTTAGTCTTCCTCAAGCCAGACAAAGGCTCTGGCGTCGTCATAATGAAGAAAGAGGACTATGTAGCCAAAGTGAATGTGGTATTTTCTGATGAACGGAAATTCCAATTAGACCCCAGGCCTAGTAAGAATTTCCTGATTGAAAAACAAATATCAAGGAAACTACAAATATTGATGCCACATGGATATATTTCTTAGGTTCATTATAAGAAACTGAAACCAACCGGCACACGGACACCGAGGATGAGAGGTTCACCAAAAACCCATAAGACGGGTATCCCACTACGACCGATATTATCCATGAACACTTCGGCATAACACAAGCTGGCGCAATGGTTACTAGACATCCTTAAACCAGTTCGTGAACTGTTACCTCCCAATTGTGTTCGTAGTTCCTTTGAGCTAGCAGAAATTTTGGAGAATAATTCAGTAAGGTCAACCTAGACTCTTTATTTAGTAACGTACTGCTGCGTGAAACCGTTGAATTGTTATGTGATTTCATTTTTAGTCAAAATGTAAATGTAGGTATTCCATTGGATCTCATTTTTACTTGTGCAGAAAACATTCCGTTTCAGTTCAAAGAGGTTAACTGTAGACAGATTGATGGTGTAGCCATGGGTAGCCCACTGGGTCTCATATTGGCGGATGTATTTTTTGGAATGCTTGAAAGTCAATTTCAAGAAAGGATTTCTGAGGTCCTGGTTTACAAACGTCACGTGGACGACATTTTGGTTTTTACTGATGAATGTACCTTTACTTCATTTTATAACTATTTGAACTCCCTCCATCCAAACCTCTTATGAGGTGGAAGTTAATAATTGCTTGTTATTCGTAGATGTTCTTATAACCAGACGTCAAGACGGTACATTACAACGACCTGTTTATCGCAAGCCAACTTGGAGTGGACAACATTTGCAGTTCTCCAGCTTCGCACCTACTGTTTATAAGCGGGGGCAATTGAAAATAGTATTCCACAGAGCCAGGATGATTTGCACAGCATATCGATTGGAGATAGAAGAAGAGTGTATTAGGGAAACGCTGGTGGATAACGGCTACCCTGAAAAGTTTGTCGATATCCACAGTAAGATGAAAGAACCAAAAGTGGTAGGCTGCAGTGCGCCGAAAAAGAACATATTTCTGCAAATTCAATTCAAAGGTGACCACTTGACCAACAACATTAGTCACAAATTGATGTCGGCGTTACAACGCATCTACCCAGCGGCCCAACTACTCATCCTGCTAAGCATAAGGTGTTTGGCTCTTCATAGCGGCGATGCACACTCAACCGATCAGTCTGTCTCCGACGTGATCTACCAGTTCAGTTGCAGTTGTAATGACGTCTACATAGGCAGGACAGATCGGCGTTTGCATCAGCGTATGGCTGGGCACGTTCTTAAATGGCCATCAACAGGAATTTCAAAAAAACCTACTGACTGTAACAAGCTCGAAGACCCCGACTTCATCGATCGAGAAACTCATTGTTGCAACCGGTCACCTAGTTGACCCTGTTAAATCGTTCCAGATATTGTTACACAACCGCAACCCGAAACTGTTAGCGATTAGTGAGGCAATGCACATCGAACAACATCGGTCAGTTTTGTGTGCACAGAAGGCGCTGACGCAGTCAGTTTGCCGTGGAATTGATTAAACCATTAGAGCGTGAAAGGTCCGAACTATGTGGTCGGTCCGTTCAATTGTTGTTGCTATACGCAGTTTGTATAAAAAATTGCTAGTTTTACGTTGGCGACTGACGAGAGTAAATCGTAATGTTAACATCTCGCGATGTATATCTTCTATCTGTTTTGACTAAATGGATTTAGGGAACTCAATATTTCTATATTGTCAACAACGAAATTTTAAATATTACAGCCAGTTACTTACGAGTAATCACTTGAACTTTTGTAATTTGCTTTCGAATGGGTCTAAAAACAAGGGCTATGAAAAATTATTCGTCACTGGAATTATAGAATATAGATTCCAATGAATCATAATAAGAAAAAAGACAAATATAGAGAGAGAGTCAAGTGTTACGATGTGGTCAGAGAAGAAAGCTTCGTATACATACCGACTGCAACGTGAATTGACAAACTATCGAAATAGCCATCATCCGTCTGTGATTATTACTGATAGGAACGAAAATTATGAGCATTTGAGGCTGTGTTCGTAGATCTAGTAATCAGTTATAGGATAGACTTTGTGTTTGATTTTGCTACATGAAAAAGATGAGATTCTTCACACACGTTTTGAGACAGTAATGCAAAAGGGAATGGTACAACCAGGAAATAAATATTAACCATATAAAGACAGGATCCTATCTGTCTAATTGAGACCAACAAATCTTCAAGTCAGCTAGGCAGGTTAGTAAGCAAGTTTTTTCAATGGTTATCAGAACAAACGATAAATGGAACAATGTTGAAAGGATCGGAAGTCTTGAATTTAAAACAAACACCAAACCACAAATGACAAACTCTACCATTTTAGATTAATCATATCTGTTCAAGTAATTCCAGATAGCTGACATTTTGTTGTTCATGAAACGCCTTAGAAGTAGTTGTCAATCATCGCTTTCCCTTAAGACATAACGAAATTGCTGCATAAAACTCTGGTACTCCTGAATGTTGTATGAGTTTGAGTGACGGAAACACATGTCAATATTTCATCGGGAGTGACAGTTCATTTTCATCCCAATGAACAAGAATAATTAGGTCATCTCTGCATGGGACCGCTGAATTTCGCCAAATATGTCGGACATTCCTGAAATGTACAAATATATATATTAGGAATGACCGTCTAGACAAGTAAGAAAAATTGTGTAAGTCCCCAACGTATTGTTAATTAGCTGATAATCATTCATCCTTGGTTGAGATATGACACCATCCAGCGAAAACCAAAGTTACCACTGGAATGTGTTGAGCACTATAAAGTTGAAAAAATCGGCGTTTGAGGGAGAAACACGTAACGCCAATTAGTAACAGTAATAAATAATTGTTCCAATAATCATTAATTAATAAATACTTGTTTGATTTGTAATTAATTAATGATACTGGTGATAAATAGCTAATTTTCTTTTCATTGGAGAGTATTTCTATTTTAAAATGAAAAAGACCTCTGTTTTGTGGCTCTTAGAATCCACCAGTAGCATAGAAATTAGCATTCTTGTGCATATAACATTCGAAACTAATGTTTAAATGAAAAAACTGACATGCTTAATTGCTTATGAAAAATCACAGCTGTGAGTTATTTTTGTTATACAGATTACGAAGACGTCACGAATAAAAACAGTCACGTGACATTATTTTGCTGATTGTTACAGAAGTGATAAGGCAGCATGCGCATCTCACACAAATTGTCATTCCCAGAGTGTGAACAAAGCAACCACTTGCGTCACTGCTTTAGGCATTTCTTTTACTTTCAATATAATCGTACAATCAATGCGTAATTAGAAAGGTGTTTTGCCAATTTCAATTGCGACAAGAAACAAATGTCATTTCAAGGAGGATACCTACTTCAGTAAATTCTCCTTTCATCTCGCTTTAAAGATTAATTGTCTACCCCCTCCTCCTCCCTCAATTCACACCTCGAGTAGTCTATTCTGTTAAGTATCAGCATTTCAGTCTACTCCTAACGCATGAATTGATCGCAGCGTGTACTCTGTGTGAATCAGATATATGACTTAATGCTGAACAGCTATGATGTCTTTGAAACTTGAAATTCATTTCCGATAACAAATTGCTTTTTAAAGTTTTGGCTGCCTTCTTTAATAAACATTGTGTTTGGGGACAATACTGCTTTGATAAATCCGTAATATTACTTGCCGTATGACTGACATTCAAACAACAATTTGCATATTATTGTGCATTAGTCTTTATTTTCTAACGTTTAAATTTTGATAAATGCCGTTGTATCGTTTTCACTAGTCAAATGCTGTTGATTCAGTAGTTTAATTGTCAACTCTGTCCTACTTAACTTAAGATGAGGCTTACTTCTCTGGTCATAATGGTCACAGGTATTCCAGGTAACTTGTTACTTTAGATACAAAGTGGAATAAACTCGTTTATTCTGTGAAGTCGTAAACAACTTATACGATAACATATTTCGCCGCATCTTTGTAAGCGTTTATTGCAGAATGTGTGATTTGTCAAATTGAATGCATACTGCAGAACAGATTCAATAAAATATCAATCACCTACTGTGCGCAGACCCAACGATTGCCGGAATAAGTGACAGATGATTTTGAATTTGTGGGATGGGTGTGTTTTCTGTTAACAAGTGGTCTTGTATATCATGGAACACGCCAGTCAAGGTCTCATCGATGGTTTGAACCCATTAGTCATGTAGGATTGATGGTAAGTGGGGAGATAGCCGGAGTGTGCTGCTTGTAAACTCCATGGTAGTGGCGACGCTCAACAGTGGAGTTATTCGTCTCCTAAACTGGGCTATGCCCTGGTTCGACACGTTTCCTCCAACCTGTTGTCTGAAATCCAAATTAGCAGGCTGAATGACACCACATCACCGTTCTGGCAGATGTAAATGCTGTGTACCAATAGTTGATTAACATTACATTGAATCTGCTATTCTGCTTGGACCTGAAGGGATATTTTAGTAAAAGCTTGTACAAATACGGCGAAATTCGTTATCACTTAGCTCGCGAAGCACAGCGTTGTTGACTTTCCTTTGTGCAGTCGCCACAAAGAACCAATACTTTGTCTCGGTATGCTCTTTGTATTCATCGATATAGACATATGACGTGACGCGTAAAGATACTTGAAATTCTGCTAACTCTTCAGGTGCCCGTTTTAAGGGCTATGTGCTTTTGTATTTTTTTGTCTGACCTGTACTTGTTATCAGTTAATTGTGTAAGCCTTCATGGAAATGACTGAAATTCATGGTCACACCTTTCTTCTTTCGGTTAACTGTTAGTAGTATTTAATGGTCGTCTTTCTGTTTAACACTCTTCCTCCCCTGAATCTGAAATTATCTGGTTTCAAGGCATATTTATTTGCTACCCCGATTCACTGCTTTATCCCAAGGTGCACGAGTTCACTTACCTCTTTTGTTGCTCTTCCTTTACGTGACCAAACAAAAATTTCTTCTGAAGTGCTCTGTCAACTCAGTATTAATTGTTCACCTTGAATTGGGATTTTGACAAGTGGCTGTTCCACGTGTGTGCAGATTTTGTTAAGTAGTCTACTAAACTGTTGCATACGCCCATGCTGAATTTTCATCTTTCCAGATAAACAGGATAGCTAGTTGATCTAAGTTTGAAATTTTAAGGTATTTAAATTAACTGAAATAGGCTTCACGACGCGTAGTAAATTCGTCACATTTCATGTTCTTGAGTCCTCTTGATTATTATCATATATTGTACTGCTAAATGGAAGCTCATGGTGATCGAACATCTTTTGAAAATAACAGTTCATTTGCTTCTTTTGGAGATAACGTGAATATCATTTTTATTTTTTACTAATAGTATTTCAAGCTACTTTCAAATCCAGAGAGTTGCACGGAACGATTGCTCGATTCGAAATGCTTGTTATGCAAGTTTGGAGATTCAACCATCTGGCTCTCAGAGGTACTCGTGCATTGTATTGGCCTGCTCGAACAGTCTATAAGACATCGTCAGAAGTGAATGATAACGGAGATTTCGAAAGACATTCAGAGGAAAGAGGCAACCAGTTGGTTCCAGTCTGGGTTCGACTCAACGAACTTCGTTGCAAATGTCCGGAGATGGAATTAGGAATCAACTACCTTGTCGTAACCGACTTTGACAGCCACTTGCACAATGGAAGGCAAGAATTGTTGTTTACCTCCAAAACAGCTCTGCTACCTTGGAGACCTAGTTGGCGACGCCGTTTAGTTCGATTTCATCGTCGACAACTTCGTGGTGCTTGTGATCGTTTTGCCGATGTGGCTAAGTTGAACGATGATGATAGTGGTGGTGTTGTGGGCGATGTTAGTAGTACTCATCATTCTAAAGTTCATGAACAGGGTGACGAACAAATGTGGTACAATAGCCGAATAGTTCAACCAACAATTTACTCCCAGCAGCAAATGCATACTCAACAGCCGACCTTGCGAACTGCATATCGTGCATCACAATCGAATTATAAACAACGATGGCCATATTTGACGAATTGATTTACATCAAGGTTTGGTAATGGAATGGATAACTGCTGTACTATAAACTCTTCAAGTCGACTTCAGTAACCCTTATTGTAAATTCACTTTTCAGTGTCACATCATGCAATATTCACCCACTTCACACGTATCTACTGTCTTCTGTGACACCAACCTTTGTATTGTGTCCAAAACAAGGTGACAGCAATTTCAGTTTTTACTGCATGTAATGTCCGTTGCTCCGTAGATGTGTCTGTTTGAGGTAGGTCTTAATCGTTGCTGAAAAACAGTTCAAACACGACCATGCATGCTAGATAAAGAAGTACACAAATATATATCTTGATATACAAGTAGTTCTCACACGAATTCTGATGCCCAGAGCACTAATACATCAGTAACGTTTAGAGAACAAAAATGACCGCAGAAAATTTCACTCAAAATTCAAATTAAATAAGATTTAATCAATTTATCTGTGGTGAGCAAAACCATCAGCTATACCGAATGTTCAACATATGCTAGCGCCGAGATTGTTCGGTACTATTTCTCCTGAAGGTCGGAGTTCGCTGCGATGGCGAACAACAACTTCAGATGATACCATACTAAGTATGTAGGTTCTCAGAACACGTTGTTTGGAAGTCACTGGCTGAACCCCCTCTCGTTGTCTTATGGGTTGAATTTCCGTACTGCATCAAAAAATTATAGAACTTCTCAAAGTATATACGAAGTTATCAGTTGCTCCACCTTATTGAGAAGGTTCGGGTGTACTCAGCAGATGCTGGCAACACAGCTGTAATGACTGACGATCGTGATGCTTCTTTAAGGGTACCGACTGCAACCGTGATTTCCTGCTTGTCCGTTCTACACGCATTCTTCTGCGTAGGCCTGCTATAGGAAGCTTGATACAAACTCAGTCCCCGTTCTCCAACCGTGCAACCAGTTGCACACAACGAATGTTCGCCTTCATTCTAACCACTGGTTTATTACTCCATTCTTCAAGGCCGTTTCGCTTGCACCTCTTCGACCGTTGTTTAACGTACTCCAAGCGTCTAGGCATTTCTCATATGACATTATTTTAAGTGCCATCAAACGTGTTCGATTTCATCTCCCAATTGTTTTCCTACTGTTTACTTCGGCCGCTGGTCCCAGAGTGAGCTATATCTAAGTGCTTGTCATATTTTCAAACAGTGTTGGAAACATACGGTCTGGTACAAAACCCCACTGCGTCCTTTTAACTGACTACCGAGACGACAGCTCAACCATTATTAAGGCATAGTATTTGTTTAGAAATGGACCACAATAATTCTCACGTAAACACTGCAGAACTTCACATAAAGTTGACCAAGAAACTCACTTGGATGACTTTAAAAGACTTCTGTGTATACAATAGACATGATCAACTGCCGTTCGAGAAATATCGGCACTAGCCTCCCACCGCCATTGGTATCCTTTTTGTATATCAAGCTGATAAGAATGTAAATCATACAAAATTACCGAGCAAAGTGTAGGAAGCACACCACTTTCATCGTTTAAACATACGATACCGTCAAGAGTAACCGAAACCTGTTCGTGAAGAAAATAGTTGAAGATAAACAACTCTATAAGCTGGATTCCGACCTTTAAATATAGTCGAAAAAACAGAATGAAAATTCTTTCTTTTATTGGAAGTAACACACGCTCGACTTAACAGTGACGGCTGAATTGAAAGGTAATCAGAATTTCTAGTCTATGAAGTTTCAGCGGACAGTGAAAAAGAAAACCTTGAAAGCTTCTTGCACTAAAAGACCAATAATAGATGGACTGCGCATCTGTGATTGAAAGTTTGCAGTTTCTATGAGTAGGCATATCATACCCAATAATCCTATTGGCAGAAATATCAGTGGACTTTAATGCAACAGAAGGTTTAAGCCAGTTCATGCAAGCAAATGAAACGCAGCAGAATGAAGTCAGTAATAGGTCAATGTGTTGGAACGTTGTTACATGATGCGTGGAATCAACAGGATTTACAAAATTTACAGTGAGTTCAATGGGTTGAAAGTCAGATGAGGGACTTCGCCCTTCTAAAAACGTTTGTAGTGAGACCACCTTCGACGTCCCCAAATTCTAAACTCACTACGACGTGAGAGTTGCCCCACTAGCACCAACGTAACTATTCACATTACATTGTGAATGTAAACTTACCATAAACCATTGACATCAGTGTTAACGTGCTGGCGTGGGCACTGCTGTTATAGTCATGGCTGTATAATGATTCCGCGTCATTTCCACTACTGTAGGCTACAAGCCCTAGAATAACTATGCTTTAGCCATTACATTTGGGAACGTCGCCCAACCGGTCCGAGACTTGTCTGAATTTTGAAGGTTGACTGGAGTTTCCGGTAGCATTCATCTTTTCTGGCATGATTGGCATATGCACACTAATATCATCCTGGGGGATGGAAACACCTTCTAGATTGACAGTAATTGTGTTCATAACATCTTGAAATATGGCAGGTGATACACTCAGATCAAAGGGCAGAAAATTGTACCGAAACAATCCGAAAGGAATATTGATGGTTGGCAGAGCACTAGAAGCTTCATCAAGTGGAATCTTGTGGTGATTGTCACTAATCCTATTTCTCATTACTGTTGTAGGATCGAGTAAACCGAAGATGACCGGTTGAGAATAACACAAGTAGACAAAGAGTATATTGTCAACCTGCGATGTCAGCGCGAGAATAAGCGGATACCAAGACGAAACGATAACAGAGCGAAGCGACAGGCGTGCACGCAGAGGGGTTGTACGTTCGAGTACGCGTGGTAGTTGTTGGTATCTGTACTCGTTAAAACAAATGTTTAAGTACATATAAAAGTTGGGAAGAAAAGGCGTACAGATGGCACTCGTAACTCTGACATGGTTGACAATAACGAATAGGGTCGCTACACTGTTTTTTATTGCTTTATTGACAATAAGATGTGTAATTGGGCTCGAGATATAAATACCTGACTTGCTTAGTTCGGGTGTTATTACTGCTGCGTCGGTACTAGCTATGGGGTTGAGTTAAGTCAATTACTTCATTTCTACATTTCTGGAACCATCAGACATCTGTAAAAAAAGCGTCCTTAAAACCTGGCTTCGCAAAAGGTTCTCGCCATGAAATTGATGCGGAATGTCTTCTGGTTCAACAGTCTGCAAAAGGAATTCATTGAATGTGGGTCAGTAATCACCGCAAAATCGAGGCGTTTTGCCGTCACGTTTAAGTAAGGTCAAAATGGGTGTCGCCCGAGTTGAAGATAGCAGGGGGGTAACATCCTACTTCCTACAATTGTATCGATTTCTTTTCCGATCGGCTCACGTAAACCAAAGGGTAAGATCAGATCAGATAAGATAGATAAGATAGATAGATCAGATAAGATCAGATTGCTTCTAGGTTCCAGGGAAGTTGGTTTAATACGCATACCAACTGAAGCTTTCAAATACTGAAGCTGTGGATTGCGCATTTTAATCTACGTGCAACTGTTAGCAATGAAACCGAAGTGTTCAAAAGTTTTATGCAATCAAACACAATGTTGTGGTCAGGACTACTTACTGAATAGACTAGATAAATGCGAGTGTACCTCACTAGGCTATCAGTGATCACAAAATGAACGAATGAGACAAAGTAGTTACAAAGTTCCAGCAAGTTATGTTAATCAAAAGGATTTGACTCAGGAAAGTGTTCACAAGTGTTCAAGATGACCACCACAATGTTCCAAATTACCAGTATCCGGAAGTGAGTGATGTCACAAAGTTGCCGCGGACTACTGAAGCGCGATCAGGGATGCGACGAAGTTCGTAGTACAACGGAGCTAAAACAGTTGGATGATAGATCCGTGTAGTATCGTCAAACGACTGCGCAACGGAAAGAAGAGCAGGCTGACGTGCAAAAAATTTGTATTGTTTTGCAAGGTCACTTTTTATCAATTTCAACAAAATGCAAAGGTGATACACAAAGTTGCTGTACAGAAATGAGGCATTGTTTGCAAACAACAATAAAGAAATCTCTACATCAATATTCGATGGTCCACGATCAATAACCAATAAGTAGCAATTGCTAACACTGGGCTGAAGATCAAGAAGTGTGCTTTTACGAGAACCAAGAGCTATCAAAATATGTTCAGTAACAATTTCGACAGAAAGTTCAGAAGGTTCTGTAATTACCGTCTTCAGACACTACGAAATCAACAGAGGTGGATGATCCAACCCTACCAGTGTCCAAAATGAATGAATGTTCAATATGATTATTGGCTAGATAGGCTGGTTTAATGTTACCAATAGAATCAACAGAGTTAACAGCAACAGCAATAGAATGAAAGTTAGTACTAAAATTATCATCGGCTTAATTGGGATGTCTAAAACAATATTTTGAACTGTGGCAAACGGATTGAATATTGCCAATTTTGCCACGCTTGTGACATCTAGGGTTTGTAAATCGACAACTATATCGAGAATCTTTGCTACCACATGAGTTACAGTTGTTCCACCGTCGGGTGGCATTTGAATTGGGTACAGGTTGATTATTACAAATTGTATTTCTAATGTTAACCTTTTCTCTGACCTTCTCAGATTGTTGTGTAAAATCATCGGTTCATTTTTCACAGCAACTTTGACGTATTGATACTGTACGCATAATGTACTAGCTTACTGGAAGGTAGAATTCGAAAGCAGTAAAAGCTTCTGTTCCAGACCACGCATATATATTCCAGTGATCGAACGGTCACGAAGTTGAGTTTGTAATTGGTCTTCGAAGTTACACCGAGCTGCTTGATTCTCAATCGGGAGAATAAACTGTCTGATATCCTGATCATTTTTCACGAGCGTGTGAACAGTGGCATTGGTTTTGGCGGAAGCCCCGTTTGGATTTACCGTTGTCTTACGACTGAATTACCGGCCTTCTTGGTTACATTGACCTCTCAAATAATGACACCGTGGCGGTTTATTTGTCTAAATAACGGACGACGTGGTGTATCACAAATGGTGGTCTCAAGGCTGCCGCTCGCTGTGGTCCTTGTAAACAGTATACTGACTGATAACACATCAGGCAACCCATCAACAACCTCGAGTAGGCAACACTCAACGCCCTCCGGTTTTCTGTTTCCACCGAAGAAGCCAATAGTGAAAGGTTCAGACACAAGTGGCTCGCATAGGGAGCATAAGATGGGCCATGAAGTGTACTTTTCCGATTTAGTCAGTGACAAGCCCTCAGTATTCATGTAAATTGCAATGGCGACGACAACCCACACGCTGCAATGGCGACGACAACCCCACGCTGCCCTAAGGAATCGGTGTACATCGCTAATTCGGCGTGACCGTCTTCATTACCAACAACGTCTTACAGAACGGTTTATCGCTGATCCAAACAGCCTTTTCAGATTTGTTGCATCGACTCGCAAGGCAAAAGCCGGGGTTCCACAACTCTTTGGCCCATCAGGCTCTGATACGGAGACCGCTGATGTCCTTGCTGAGTTTTACAGCAGTGTCTGCGCAGTCACCTTAAGTTCCTCAGATTCGTCTTGACACTGAAGTCAATGGCATTTGCACGGTG